>BQNB010067500.1:0-34181 GCA_026074375.1 Tanacetum coccineum | reverse complement strand
TAGAATGATTTGTGTGTGGTGTGTGAAATAAGAGAGCCAAGGAGGCTATTTATAGGCTATTCAGGGGCCAAAAACTGCCGCACAATAAATATTGTGCGTCACACTTCGGGTGTTAATGTTGTCTACATTTAATGCCTTTAATTCTTTCCACCGCCTCAAAAGTACGCCACACTTTTGGTAAAACCGCCACACTTTTGTGCAATTTCAGCACTTGGCCTTTTTCAAGGTTATAGATAATTGAATTCTCTTCACTTGGCCGCTAGAATCGCATCAAACGGAGTTCGTATGGCCGAGTTATGACCAAAACAGTTAACAGGTGTCGGGAAGCTCTGAGTTTGAGTTTACTTCTTCGTTTAAGCTTCAAATCTTCGTGTATTCTTTCGTTTTCTTCCACGACACGTATCATGAACCTACAATAGCAAATATACTTGATTAAGTACCGAAAGTTCTTATAATTAACCAATATATAAGTATAAAAGCATATATAACGCATATAGAAATATGTATAATTTGAGCGTTATCAAATCCTCCCACAATAAAAACTTTGCTTGCCCTCAAGCAAATCTAAGAAAAGAAATTCAGAAATAAAATTTCTACATGATAAGACAAGGAAATTTATATATATATTTGATATTTTTATTATCATATATATATATATATATATACTAGTTGCAAAACCCGCCTGATGGGTGGGTATGACTTGTGGTTTTTTGTTTGGTAAATATTGTTTTTTTAATTTTTATTATTATAGGAAAATTTTGTTAAGTATTTTGTTACTTATTATATTTGATTGTTTTTCAATTATCGGTATACATTTGTGTTTATATTATTTTAAGTTTTACATTAGCAAACTTTTGAAGTATTTTACGTTCAGTATATTAATATTGTTTTTAAAATTTTTAAACATTGTTGTTTTTTGATTTAAGTTGTTAATTACGAATGAGGATGTAATTAATTTAAATTATATCCACGTATGTGTATAAATTTATTTAGGATTGAAATGTGTTGTTCATATATATATTAAAGTAAGAAAACTACAAAAGTATAGTTTTATATTGAAAGACTATAATTTAAGAATTTTGAAAACCTTACTCATAATAGTTACTTTAATAATTATACATATTATTGTATGACATCACGATTATTATTTTTTAAATGTATATACATGTTTGCATAATTGTATTTGTCTTTTACTTTTATAATTTTTTTTAAAATTAATTGAAGAAAAATCAATTATAAACACACCAATAATGAAATATCTATGTAATAATAATAAAAGAAAGAGTAAACTGCAAAAATCATCCTTTTGGTTTGTAGTCTATGACACTAATCATCCCTAAACGTTTGGCACTTTACTTCTCTAGAGGGATGATTTTTGCAAAACTTTTTGTTAAACCTTTTGCAAAAATCACCCTCAATAAGGATGATTTTTACCAGACATTTGGCCTCTCAGGGATAATTAGTGCCAATAGTATCGGCTAGGGATGATTAGTGCCATAGACTACAAACCACCGGGATGATTTTTGCAGTTTACTCTAAAAGAAATCATGCAACTCTCTAGTGACACAACCTAATTCACATGCTATAAAATACAACTTATAATTCGGTTGAAAGCTTTGTCATGCGGGCCAAATGGCCTTTGGCAGTTTGGCCTAGCACTACTAAGGTGTCTCTTAACAAAGTCGTTGAGGGTTCAATTGTTCAAGTCCCATTTGGGATAAAGGAATAGAATTTAGGGCCTGTCTAAGTTTCTAGCTAGTTCAAAGGTCTAAATATTTTATTATTTTCAGGTTCATGGTGTCTTGATAGAATTCTAGTTCGAGTAGTAGGAGAGAGATGGAGGATTGGTCTACTTTATTAGAAGAGATCAAAAGATGTTTCATGTTGTTAATTCTGTGATAAAATCTGCAAGTCAAGCCAATTTCTTTTCTAAGTGTATTCCTAAAGGTGTTCATTTTTCTAGTTCCTTGCCGCCCGATGGGCGAGCTTGTTTTATAAATGTCGTTTACTAAAATTTAAGTAAAAGTAAATCAATCATATATAAAATTATTTATTGGAAGCATTAACAACATGTACGAAATGAATGGTAATCCGATAAGAGGAAATAAAAGTTATAAATTATCTGCAAGAACAAAGTATATGTTTTTAGTTCAAATGCGAAATAAAGCTTCTTTTCATATAACGTTTGTGTTGAATTTGTGTATTTACCATCTTTATCACAACATAGAATCTTTAAACCCTTCTTGATCTTGACCCTTATTATCTTGACTTTTATGAATGGTCATACAAAAGCAAACTTGAATAGGAACTGTCGTTGGTGTAGTTTAAATGGTAACTTATTGAATGCATCGCAAAGCAAATAAATAAATGTTCATTTTATTAAAATTTATTGAATGCATCGCAAAGCAAATAAATAAATGTTCATTTTATATGAGAAAATAAAAGTTATGAAAGTATCCGAAAAAACAAAATAGAATAAGTTACTTAAAGCAGATTTTCAATAATTGGTTGCTTTTAAGTAGAGGTGGAAATTTCAACTTCTTTAGTTGATTGAGATTATTCTTTCACTAATATGTTAGATAATATTGTTCAACTTATTATGGTTGTTCTTACATGCTTTCACAAATTATAACGCTGCCTACCTAAGTTGCAGGCTTAGATAACTAAGATAGTAACATGTTTATATAATAACTGAAAAATCAAAACTTACCTAGTTACAATGCATAAATGTGCTGCTTGTAACATGTATCTATATTTCTTAAATATGGATTAGGAAATGGTAAGGCATTGCAAAGTTTCAAACACAGTTAGGCTCTAAAGGACTGAATAATTTTAGTAAGAAACAAATTATACGGTCACCACATAACGATGGTAGTAAAGTATGGCCAAGTTTTAACTTACCCAATGTATTAATATATACCTCAAAAGAAATGTATATATATGTAAATAGATACGGAGATACCGTGTCTATGCACATCATGAAATTTGAAAGAAGAAAAGAAGTACATCAAATATTTTCTTTGTGGAGATGCGTTGAACCATAGATGGCTGGTGAAAAAGGGATTTTGGATCGTTTCTTGCCAAACGATGATGACGTCAAAGAGGATGTAGCTTGTTTCCTACTGATATTCGGTTGTAAAACCTCTTGCCCTGTCACTAATTTTGACTGCATAAGAATCAAATACTCTAGTTAAATAACTTCATTCATAAATTATCAAACTAAAGTGTATGAATGTGTGTGGTGGGAGTCAGGGTGGGTGTACGGGTGTTTTTTGTTTAAGTAACCAGAAAAGTATGAGCATTCTAAGACCTAACAGTAAATGTAGTTAGACAACAGAGCTAAACCGACACTATTATCTCATAATAATGGAAAACAAAGACAAAATTATAATATGGAAAGAACTAAAACCGCAATAATCAACATTATAAAGTTTCGAACAGAGAAAGAAAATCCTAACACCACAATCAACAATTTTCCCTACATAGATTTCTCTATCTCTTTCACAAACAAAAACAAATAATCGTTCTTGCTTTCTTTAACAACAACCTACATAAACATATACCCCTTTTCAATTTATAAAGTAGACACCAATGCTTTTTGTGTATAATTATTTTTGTAAGAGATGACAGTGAATGTCAAAAAACTGATTATCACCATTCTGTTGACAACCTCATATAATGTTATCGTGCAAGCTCCTAAATTAGTCATTTGTTAGACCTTAATGGAGTTTGGTAATTATAATAATTTTCACTTCTGTAGACAAAACATATTTACCTATTTACCTGATTTTCAAATAATTTGATAGGCGTTTATTCTTATTTGCAAATAATGAGTAGTAACTACGCAATTAACTAAATGCTAAAACCTCAAAAAAGCGAATAACATAATGTGAAACTACATACCTCAGCGTTTTCTCTGATGCGAGTCTAGCGGCAGTAATCACCTTCTGGCTTGGCACCTATTTCACAGCACGGTTTGGATCAGCTTGCATCGGAGAATATGTTCTCTATAAGCTTGTAACTAAGAAAACATGATAATAAATTACTTTGAGAAAAGTATAAGTTCCTGGGGATAATACTTTCTTAATATAATCAGATGTTTAATGAGAAAACTCAGAACATGATCCTCAATCCACAATGATAAAAAAAGAATACATGGTTATCACACTCGTCATTCTTATTACATTCTAACCATGAGCAGTTTGTACTATAGTTGGTTGGCTGTGTATCATGTACGGGTTTAAACAGGTAATTTTAGTGCTTATGTATGTAAAGTGTTGAGTATAACGTCTGTATTGGCCTCCCCTACACGTAATGAGTAACAAAATTGGAAATCAGCACCTTTTTATTGCAGTTTAGTTTCCCAAACAATATGCAGTAGTATTCTAATGTGGTTTGATCCTTCGAATGTTTTAGTGCGGCTAAAAATAAATGCTCATGATTTACCTATGACAATATTGTCAAAGGCTGAATTAGTGACTTTCAAAGTTATTATAGAAACTTAAAAACTAAAGTTAATATTAAGTTGGATTTTGACTAAGTTACTTGTCTCAAATTGATCTGGTTATGTATTATTACAAACCTGTCAAATGAGTTAACTAAAAAAGGAAGATAAAATGAAACGGGTCAAATGGGTCTCACTTATAGAGGTTGAAGCATATCAGTTTGTTTATGTATACTATCCCGTCAAACTCTGATATGTTTCAACCTCTTATCATTTATGTATCATTTATAGCTTTGTACTCTCTCTCGTCAACCTTTGCAACCGTTGTTGCTTTCTCATCTATACTTATGTTTTGTGTAAAGGAAATTGTACTGAACTAAAGTGCACATTGTATTTTAGTATTGAATATATGCATACAAACAGATTAACTAAATTTGAGTACTTACACAAGGATTATTATAACTTTTAAAATCAGATAAAGTTGACTTATAGAGAGAGATACATACCACTGGCGTAGCTTATCCTGCTTTGGTGTTCTTTGAGTCTCCGGATGGCAGTAAAAATGTAATCTTCTTTAAGAGGACAAGCCCATATGTAACATGTCGCAAAACCCCCGTTCTAGCAATACTCAAGGTATCCTATCTGATGATCATAAATATTAGTGTAGTCCACAACAACATGATCTTCTGTTAGTTTCTTTAGCATCAACTTGTACCTACAAACATATTAATTAAATTTGAGTACTTATACAAGGATTATTATTACTTTTAAAATCAGATAAAGTTGACTTATAGAGAGAGATACATACCACTGACGTAGCTTATCCTGCTTTGGTGTTCTTTGAGTCTCCGGATGGCAGTAAAAAATGTAATCTTCTCCTTTGATAAGAGGACAAGCCCATATGTAACAGGTCGCAAAACCCCGGTTCTTGCAATACTCAAGGTATCCTATCTGATGATCATAAAAATATGCAAAACGTAAGGTGTATTTTCAGCAAGTCGTTGCTACATAAATTGACATAATTAGCATTAAGAAATAAAGAGACAAGGAGACACTATTTATAATTTTAAAAAAAAAGTGAAGTACCAATATTTCACGATAAACAATGGTCCGAAGGGATTCACCGGTCACGCTTTTTCTCTCCAGTCTAAAGTACTTAACATAATCAAGATAAGAGATATACACACAACACTGATTTGGGCCGCCACATGCTGATCCAAACTCCTGAACACACATTCCAAAGAGACACACATCTACCCCTTCTATTTTTTGGAACCAAAAAATTAACTGATGGCAAAAATGATATGTCTGATCGCCTATTTAAATCACATAATTGCAAAAATGAGTAACTATGATATCTTATATTACCTTTGATCTGTATGAAAATCCCGATGGATGATCTTCTCCATGAAGTATATCTATAAATTTCTGCCTCACTTCCAAATGTTTCTCAACAGATACCACGACCCTTACAACAAGACCTTCAGCTGCAGGTATCTACATATATAATCAAAATTTAAGATTAATAATAACGTCCAAACTTTACAACAGATAATATACGAAATTTGTTTTTCATCTTACCTCGGTTGGTTCCATTCTAGAAATCTAGGACATTTCTTCTCTTTCTTGATTGAGACGTTTAAACAATCTTTCTTCTATGTGGTAAAGGAACACATGTTCTACTTTCTATTTCTTCTAAGTAACATTTTGGACAAATATATTCAGCTTTTCCTTAAACATATTTTTCATCATTGTAGAGACCACATGTCATATGCTGCCAGCATTAACACTTGTCACATTGAACCCACTGCAAGAATCTTTAATAAATAAGTCAACTAATTATAGGGATTAAATTCGTAGAACATAAGACCCCAAAGGTTAACTTACCGAGTCCTCTTTTTCCTTATCATTCTTTGCCTTTTGCAGGTGTGCTTTCGGGATAGAAAACCCGCGCAACAAAATATTATTCCCATGAGATCCCCTGCAGCATGGCATACAAAAACAATAGCGAACACCTATTTCATTGACGATCGATAATATCCAACGTTTCTCTTAATTCGTATCTCACAAGATGAGCAATATATGGGTGCAGGGGCAAACACCAGCTTTTCCATGGAACAAACTTGGCATGTGTTATGACCGTTTGAAGGCACGGATGTGTAGCCGTATTGAGAGGTGGTCTACAATGCCTGATGACATCCTCAATCAATATCATACTATATATTAAAAAATTAAGGAAATCTAATTAAATTTACTAAAACTATTTGAATGTATATTGATGTACAAACACCACTACGTGAGAGGATAAAACTTAACAAATGAGACATTTGATTTGATCTGCAGTAAAAAAATCAGCCAAAGATACACTCTGTATCTTGATCTTCTCCGGTTCCAACCCTGAGTCATTATCAGTAAAAGATGTCACCTCTATCTCGGTGTTCTTTGATTCTAATAAGACCAAGTCACATCTAACCAAAGACCCACTTATCGTCTTAGGCTGCTTTGAAGTTAAATCTAACATATTAGCATCTGGTGCCGGATTTAAACCATTTATCACAGTCTTTGATTCTAATACCAAGTTGAGAGCCTTTGATAAATCCTCTAATACACAAGCCTCGGAACCGCGCAATTCAGACAAAACACCATCGATTCCACCACTGATGCCAAACTTGCTTCTGAACCTTCAGACAAAATAAGAATATAAGATACTTTAATAATTAGCGTACATCAAAGAAAAAGATATCGAGCATACCAGTATGACACTGAAGGGCGGATGAAACACGACCTATGGAAGAAATGGCAGATGGATCTCAATGTAAAGCAACTGATATTATAGTATTAGCAAAGGTGTGGCATTAACAATATAAGTTATACAAAGATGTGGCATTTGACATTAATAGAAAAGTTTATCAACATTCAAATGAGCTCAACTGAAAACTTGTATCTATTATACACCCTACACTACATTATGAAAAAAGGGCCTTCACCGGAGAATGGAAATAGGAAGGTCTTTGAGCTCTATATTGGCATGAGATGACCAGTTTGAAGGAGGAGGTTATCTTTTTTCACCCATGCAAACAATCAAGAACTTCGGTTTAGATTACTTTTACAATGGTCACGTGTTTAGATTCTGGATTGCACAATTATATAACATTAAATTACCTGCAAATCATTGAGCTCTACATTGCCATGAGATGGCCAGTTTGAAGGAGGGGGGTTATTTTTTTCACCCATTCTGCTTCTGATGGTATTTTGATGAATTGCTTAATCCTTTCAACAGAAACCATTTTGTTTGACGAAATAGCTCATGTATAAAGCAAAAAACAGCACACCATTGAGTGACAACCCATATGATAGCGATAATCCAACATTCTTTGATCAAGAGCAGCCATCTATAAATTAGTTTTCTATAAGAAAAAAGAAATGCTAACAGGAATTTTAGGTGAAGCTGTAAATATACCTGGTTTAATAATACTGCTAGGTAACACAATCATGAACACAGTGGAAGTACAAAGAAATAAGCTAAGAAACTCCAAACGGAAACCTAACCACCCGTTGGATCCATTATTGTGGAAATCCATTCTTAGGTTTCCATTCACACGTTCAACAATTTCTTGAACAAATTTATCCTGCTTCCTAAAACACCTAATCATCATAACACCAGAGACGCTCTCTGAGAAATGGTGAATAACATGTGCTTTTGTAATTGAGTCTAGTCGTGTGATTTCATGAGATGTTGCAAGATAGTATCTCTGAAACAGGGAGGGTGTAAGATCATATCAGATTCATGATTAACTTTATCATATGCCAACTCCTTTAACACAAAGGAAACATACCTGATACCAGAAATTGAGCTAGCCAAAAGGAATCAGTAGGAACACAGTTGGCCAAGCGTATTGATATGTGATGATGATAATACCAATTACTGTTATGAACATGGTAATACAAAGGCTCATCATAAACGGAACGAAGACATTTCCATGCTGAACTTTCGGTATACATAATACCTAAAAATAACTATAGAGCACGAGTTCTGGTTTCCTGAGGTTAAAGGAGTCTTTTCCATGTGCAAAATCCAGGTGATATTCAAATCATAAATTAGCCTTCTTTAGAATAAGAAACTATGACTAAATTGAAGTAGTCTAAATTAATTCATCTATATAGTATACAAAGTAATCCGGGAGATAATACACTAAACACTCATTAAACTTTATCAATGTGGAGATAAATGACTAAATCTATGACATAAATTTTATGAATGTTACTTTAATTGGAGCTTGCATACTTCACGAACGTTAGAGGATCCACCTCCATCCATAACACCTGCGTGAACAGACACAAGCTCAGTACATGGTAACTAAAATTATACAATTTTTCAAAAAATCCAAAATTCGTGCAATGATTTTATCAGTTTTACAGAAAATTGCATCTTGCTATACGATTTGTTAATAGAGATTGCTGTGTGTTTATCTTCCACGAAACTATCTAGTCGTTTTTATATATATCTTCTTAAAATCAATTCCTGAATTATCTAAAAAGAATATTTAGATTATATACCAAATTTACAAAAAAAAAACGAATTTTACCAAAAAAATAAAAAAATAGTAATGACATGGCATTATAATGTGGCATAAAATTGTCAAATGAATGACATGGACATGTCATCATGACATGGGCATTCTGATGTGGGCAATTACAATTGTCAAATGACTCCCTGTTATATATAAATGATACAAGCGATATATTTATAAATCTCCATATCAATATATATATATATATATATATATATATATATATATATATATATATATATATATATTAAAATTTTTATTGGGTGTGAATTTATCAAAAATACTTTTTGGCTTTTTCAATAAATAAGTGGAAAAGGCGCAAACACCCTCCACACTTAAGGGCCTGCTTGTCCTTAAGCAAAAATAAGGAAAAATAATAAGCTTTACAAAACAAACATAGAATTATGAAAAATATTTTTAGACTTTTAATATGCGAACACAGAGATGTTTGACAATACCCAATGATCTTCAAGCAGTTGTAACATGACTAAGCACCTCACGAATAAGAAAAAGTATAATGCACTCAAACACTCATATATGAGGTGATAGATCGTAAAAGGAAAATCACACTCAATTGCTCAGACATGATTAATTTCATACCATAGGCTTGTACAAGAAACAAAACAACAACGACAAGGCGTAAGCACCAGGTATAAATATCAAAAGAGGACTTTTATTCGGGTTATAATGTTAGGCTAAGGGATAATAAGGGTGTGGATAAGGCATGAGAAATATATACAGGATTTGGTTTTATAATATATACATATCGACAAGTTCAAAAAACCCATGTTGCTAGTTACGACATTCCACAAGCCCGCGAGGTATCGAATAAACCAACCTCGAACTCGTATAAATGATATAACAATACGTCACCAACAACCAACATATCAACTATTATTCATACTTCAATTTCTCTCTTTTTTCCTTTTTTCTTTTCCTTTTTTTCTTTCAATCAATCCTTCACACAACTAACAATTCCCCCACACTTGAGATAAGAATACACCACAAAAATACAAAAATGAAGCAGGACTTTTTCATCTTCATTGAAATGGCGCAACACTCATAGCAAAGCGCGAGCAAACCATAAGCAAAAATCAATCAATCATATCGAGCAGCTAGCAACCAACCATTGGGACTTTCGACAAGGGGTAAGGCTAGGCTAAAGGTTATATATTTTTGTATTTTTTTATTTTAGTGGATAAGAAAAATGAATAGAATGGCTCAGAGGTTAAACTAGGGGTATCTAACAGTAAAGATGAGTGCTAACATAAGGGTTTTATTTGGGTGGTTAGCTAATCAGTGTAATTAGCTAAAAGAATAACATGTTAAATGGAATGGCTATTTGGTTTAATCCTAAGTTACCTCTTTATCACTTAAAAATACCTATATCACGCGAACGTGATCTTACTACGGTCTTGTAATGATTTCAAGCACAAGTTCTAGAATCAATAAATCACTAGTACACTCATACAATTTTTAAACCGATACCAATGCTCTAGAAAAGGCGACAAACTATAAATACACAGCCTTAACGACGGATGAGACACTTGCAATTGCATTCAAACCTTAACTCGAGAAAGATAAAGGCCAAAAAATATTGCCAAAAGATTTAAAGGCGAACCTCACATTTTTACTGGAATGGTTATAAATGCGCAAGTAATGTCATCGATCCCGAGTCGGATCTGCTCTATCAATCGGGACACATATCTGGTTTCAAAACTTTATTTATTTTTTACTAAGTTTTATTCTAATATATTGTTAGCCTCAAAATATTGAGTCATACAAGGAATCGCGGTCTTCTAAGTAATAGTTGTAATCGCGGTCTTCCAAGTGTGGAGAGGGTGTTGGTTCTCATTTGTATTTCTCTCATTTGCAAGAATTCAACCATTCCTCTTTTTCTCTCTACTTTCTCTCTCTAACTTCTTCTTACTTTTCTTATCTTATTTCTTGGTGATTACCATGGTGAAGTGAAGTGATTTTTGGGTTCCTACAATTGGTATCACTCGCCTTGGGTGGGTTTTGTGGTGTTGTTGTGGTGATATCGAGCTTATTGGATACGGCTTATTAGAGTTTTTATCACACGGCTTGATTTTTTACTAATTCTTGGGAAATAGTCTATTGGGCCACGGCTTATGTTTTCATAACTGTTTCATTTATCTATATAACAAATAACTGTTTCATTCTTTTGTGTGGTTTTTTTGCTTAGTGCGTATTTTTCATATCAAGTTTTTTAGCTCTTTTTCACTCGGCTTATACTAATAGTTCTTAAGGTTCTTTTTTGCTTTTCAATCTTTCTTATTTAAAACCATTTCTAGCTATTCTTTTCGACTTATCCATAGCTTATTTGCATTCATCTCAGCTTCTCGTAGCTTATCCAGTGCTTAAAAGTTACGGGTTCTTTCTCTAGATTTTAAGTTTTTTTAAACTTATTTCGAGCCATAGGCTCTTATTATCATGGCTTTTAGCTGTACACACAACTTTTCTCAAGCTTATTTTGAGCTTATTAAAGCTTATTCAGTTGTTTTGTTTTGTGGTCCACTGTTTGAGCTCAAGATAAATATAAGAACAAGGACGGTTTATGTTTTTTGCAAGAAGACAACTAGTACGTTTTGTTTTGTTGCTAACCGATTTATGCATTATTGGTGAACCGATTTATACACTCTCAAGTTAACCGATTTATACATGGTTTAAGGTAACCGATTTATACATGGTCTAAGGTAAACTGGTTTATACAACTCCATGTCAACCGATTTATACATGCTCCAAAGTGCACCGATTTATGCAATTCCAAGGTCAACCGGTTTATGCAGTTTAGAGTGCACCGATTTATACATGTTATTGAAAGAACCAATTTATGCAAGTCAAGTAAACCGAAATATACAACATTTCAAGTAAACCAATTTATACAGCCTTCTTTTAATAACTTATATAAGTTTTTGGTTTATTTTGACTTGTTTTGGTTTTTCGGTTTTGAGTTTTGGTTGTTCAAGGGACTTCTAACTTATATCATTACGATCATGGTCTTTCAATGATCCTCGTGGTGTATTTTTTTTTGATCGACGATAACCGTACCACTTCGCGAGATTAAAAATAATTCGTTATCATTTTTGAGAAATTTAAAATGAAGAAGACGATTGCATAGAGGGAAAGCGTATTTGTTATTAAATATATTTTGAAATTTACACTTTCAGTCCCTGGACTCCAAGACAATTTCAGAGTTCGTCCTTTCTTGTTTATTAACCCTCAAAACTCAAACTGCATTACACCGTTAGTCCTTTGTGAACCAAATTTCACCATTAGTCTTTTTTAGCTTATCTATAGTTAACAAAAGCTCAAGTACTTCAATTAAAACAACGATTCCACCAACAACAATTCTATTTTCACAGTTTCTTCTTAATTTAGTAAAATCCTGTGAAATACTCATGTGTTTTCTCGGTTTAATCAAGAATTGTAAAATCTCGTGAACTAGATTTCCAACAACAATCCACAACAACAATCACTTTACCTACTTAAGATCCTACAAAATCATTTTCACTTCATAACAAACAAATCATTCATCACGACTACTCTAATCACAACTTCTACAACAACAGTCAAATGCATAACAACATCATGGCAGTTGGTTCAAGGGATCGTCCACCAATGCTTGCACCCGGAAGATATGCTCAGTGGTAATCACGTTTCTTAAGATACATTGATACAAGACCGAATGGTGATGCCTTGAGGAAATGCATTTTAGAAGATCCATACCAACTTACTACTGTCACAATCCCAACTGTACCTGCAACAGATGATTCTCCAGCAGTTCCAGAATGAACAATAGTTAAGACACTCTTGAATATGTCACCTGAAAACAAAGAACATTATCAATCAGAAAAGGAAGCAATTCATTTGCTATTGACTAAAACTGGAGATGAAATCTACTCAACTGTCAATGCTTGCAAGACAGCTCATGACATGTGGATAACTATTGAAAGACTTCTACAGGGTGAATCTCTTAACGTTCAAGATGTCAAGACTAATTTTTTTAGGAGTTTGGAAAATTCACTTCTCATGATGGAGAGTCAATGGAGTCATACTACTCCAAGTTTTACAAGATGATGAATGAAATGATAACAAACAACTTGACAGTTGCTACGATGCAAGTCAACATTTAGTTTGTTCAACAACTTTGTTAGGAATCCAAAAAAGGATCGGTCACTCTACATATTTTATGTTTCTAGCTCGTAGTGTACAATGTATTGTTTAGTAAGCTAACCGGGCCAAAGATAAGGAAAATCCCATAGAAAGCCCATGAAGGCCCATCCATAGCCTGCCAAGGTTAGTATTTATACACCTCTCCATGCCTTGGAGAGGTGGTTGGTTGGTTTTTCATTATTCACACTCATAATATAAGTTCTCTTTTATGTTCTTTCTCTCTCTAAAATGTTTCGACGGTATGAGAGCCACAAGGGGGGGGGGACCAAAATGGTCTCAACTATTTTAGGGAACTAGTGCTCATTTTGAATTTATTTCCAAGGTCTAGCATGCACATGCATATGTATAGATTAAAACGTGTATCACGAATTGAGTAACGGTATCATAGAAAATTACGAAAAATTTTAAAAAACATTGCCTTAAAACATAAAAACGTGGCTATTGCCAAAATACTACAACGTTTGGTGCCCCGGTTCGCTCCCGGTGACGATTCTCAGATATAAACGGAACAACTTCCCGGTTAAACGGTAAAGCTAAACGTTTTAAAATTCAAATTACTACACGGAAACGGCTAATTTATTGGAAAAAAAAATTGGGGGGTGAAATTCTTGGGGTTGTCACATTCTTTTTCCCCGTTAAAGAAGTCTTTGATCCTCAAAGCTTAGACGTAACCTCTACTACGGGTGCAGAGTTGGTAAAAAGGTGCGGGTATTTCTTTTGCATTTGGTCTTCACGCTCCCAGGTGAACTCAGGACCCCTCCTAGAGTTCCAGCGTACTTTGACAATCGGAATACGACTCTGCTTTAGACGTTTGACCTCACGGTCCATGATCTCGACAGGTTCTTCGATGAAGTGTAATTTGTCGTCAACTTGGATCTCATCCAGTGGTATAGCAAGCGGTTCCTCAGCCATGCATTTCTTCAACTTTGAGACGTGAAACGTACTATGAACTCTGCTCAATTTCTCTGGGAGTTCAAGACGATAGGCAACGGTTCCTATTTTAGCAATGATCTTAAAAGGTCCAATATAACGAGGGTTCAACTTTCCCCGTTTGCCAAAACCGTATCAACCATTTCAAGGAGACAAGACCTTTCACATGACCTTACTCCTACTATTCTCTATCTGCCGAGCGAAGAGGAGAGAGAGCGGGCGAGCTGAGCGAGTCGACATAACTCTTTTGACGATCATGGGCGGCTTGGATACGGCTCTTGATTTGAACTATTTTCTCGGTTGTCTCGTGGATGATCTCTGGGCCAGTGAGCTGACTATCTCCAACTTCAGCCCAGCAGATAGGTGACCGACACTTGCGCCCATACAACGCCTCGAACAGAGCAGCCTTAATGATGGTATGGTAACTGTTATTGTACAAAAATTCTACCAATGGTAAGTGTTTATCCCAACCTTTTCCAAAGTCGAGTACACAGGCACGCCGTTTTTAAAAAAAATAAAAAAAAAAAAACATGTCCTCCAACGTCTGAATGGTTCTCTCATTCTGACATCCCGAAGGCCCCCCCCCTCTGGATGGTAAAGACGGTACTCCATATCTAATCGAGTACCCTAATGCCTTTATAAGGGACTGTTTATCCAAAAAGTGACGTAAATTTCCCTCAACATCAAGATGATCGTAACTACTGGCACTCACCCATGCCTTTATTTTTGTTTGAGACTACTTCCTTCAAGTACAGTCTCGTTAACTTCTCTAACGTGTCATCTTCTCGCATAGGCAAGAAATGAGCAGACTTAGTAAGACGATCAACGATTACCCAAATCGTGTCTTGACCAGCTGCCGTCTTTGGCAATTTAGTCACAAAGTCCATTGTTATATTGTTAGGTTGGGTTTGTTGGTGGGGGGGAGTCTCGATTATTTCCATTATGGGATTTCTAGTTGAACCAACAAACCAGACGGTTTCTGATATTCTATCTTAACCTTAGCACATGTTAAACACTTGCTGACATAAGTGGCAATTTATGCCTTTATGTTGGGCCACCAATACAGCTTCTTAAGGTCTTGGTACATCTTGTCCGATCTAGGATGGATGGAATACTTTAACTTATGCGACTCATGCATAATCAAGGCCCTCAACTCTCCGAAACACAGAAGCCCAACTTTTGTTTTTGTTCAAACATAACGTTCCGTCGGCACGAGGTTCTCACTTGTTAATCATGCCATGCAAATCTTTGTTGATGAAGTTCTCTTCCTTTCTGGCTTCCGATTGAGCACTTAAAATATGCTTAGGAAGGTTTAACCCTATAGTCATAACTAAGGCTTGAACTCGTAGCGGCTTACTTCTTTCCTTTTGACTCAGGGCATCAGCCACCATGTTCGCCTTTCTTGGATGATATCGAATCTCACAGTCGTAGTCGCTCAACAACTCTAACCAACGTCGTTAGCTCATATTAAGCTCCTTCTGACCGAGAATGTGTTGCAAACTCTTATGATCAGTGAACACAACGCACTTTGTACCGTACAGGTAGTGTCTCGACATCTTCAAGGCAAACACTACTGCACCAAGCTTAGGGTCGTGTGTAGTGTAGTTCTTCTCGTGAACCTTGAGTTAGCAGGATGCGTAGGCTATGACCTTCTCCCTCTGCATCAAAACCACGTCCAACCCTTTATGTGAGGCATCGCAATATACCACGAAGTTCTCACTTCCCTCCGGTAAAGCCAAAATCGGTGCACTACATAATTTCTGCCTCAACAACTAAAATGCAGCTTCTGCCTTTTTTCCCCAATTAAACTTTACACTTTTCTGAGTCAGTTTCATCATAGGTCTAGCGATTTTTGAAAAACCTTCGATAAATCGTCGGTAGTAACCAGCCAAACCTAAAAATTGACGGATCTCGGTTGGTGTCTTGGGTGACGCCCAATCCTTGATTGCCTCAATCTTTGCGGGATCAACGTGAATGCCTTCACTATCAATCATGTGACTAAGAAATTGTACCTTTGACAGCCAAAACTCATACTTCGAGAACTTGGCGTACAATTTCTCCTCTTTTAATAACTTAAAAATTAACTTAAGGTGTCCTTCGTGCTCCTTTATGCTCTTGGAGTAGATCAAAATAGCATCGATAAACACAATCACGAATCTATCCAGATACAGTTTGCACACCCGATTCATCAAATCCATGAATACTGTCGGTGCGTTAGTCAAGCCAAACGGCATTACTTGGAACTCGTAATGTCCATGAGCGAACCAAAATGTTGTCTTTGAAATGTCATCCTCAGGAACTCTGAGGTTGGTGATAACCAGACTCAGGTCGATCTTAGAGTAGACTCTGTCCTTGCAATTGATCAAAACAATCATCGATTCTTGAAGTGGTATCCAGTCTTCACAGTTAAGCTGTTTTATTTTCCATGGTATCGATACACATCCAAAAAGAACCATCTTTCTTCTTGACGAACAAAAACTAACTGGTGCTCCCCAAGTGCCAGAAAACTCGGGTCCTTATAAAATCCTTTGTCGGGTAATGTTCTTGCAACTTGAGTTAACAACTCTGCATTTTCGGCTAGTGCTAATTGATACGGGGCTCGTGCTACAGGTGCAACACCGGGGACTAAGTCGATTCGAAATCTAACTTGTCGAGCAGGTGGCAATCCAGGCAAATCTTTTGGAAAGACTTCCGGAAACCCTCGTACGATCAACACGTCCTCAAGTCGCTTCTCCTCCGACTTATCCCATCCTTCCTTGGATGTAACACTGTCGATATTGTCCTAGGGTAGATTGGACACCCTTCTCATATACTTCTGGGTCTCGTACACGATATGATGGTTCAGCTTTACTTCTGTTTAGTCGCAATATCACCTCGGATTATCAACACCCTACGACTCACATCTCCATAAGGAATACGGACAGACCTTCTCGCCAACAACGATCAGCGCGTGGTACTTTGCAACCAAACCATACCGAGTGATGAAGTCGAAACTACTACCAGATTCTACTGGCATTAGATTCTATATCGAACGATTGACCTAGAAAATCCTAACTGCAACCTCTAAGAACGATATTGTTTATGAATTCTTATGAAATTCTTCTTCCATCGGCAAGTTCTACAGCATAACTAGTGTCTAAAGTGGATGGTGCAACATTAAGCAAAGCACTAAAAGTAGTCGACATAAAACTTTTATCGGCGCCCGAATCAAATAACATAGTAGCATAACAGTTATTAAGAAGAAACGTACCTGTAACAACGTTGGAATCAGGGTTTATTCCTCCTCCACCATGGCAATATCCTTTTGCCTGTAACTGTCGTTACCTACAGTATGGAGTTTCTAGTCTTGTTCCACTCTTGTTTCCTTGCCTGGTTTTCCACGTTTTGACTCCATCGAACTTAGGACAATCCTTCCTTGAAAAGCACGGTCTCCTAACACTCATAACAAACCAATACATTGCTGATTTTCAACTAGCGGCTCCCTGAGTGTTTTGGGGTAACAGTAACCCTACAATCCCTAGTCATGTGCCTAATCTTCTTACAGTTTCCACACCTTATAGTACACAACCCCTCATGGTGTAACCTGCACTTGTTGTAGTAGGGGAGAAACCCAACATACCCCTTTCTTTCATTGTTCCTAGCCGTGTAAGCTCTGGCCACATTCTGCCCACTAATATTTTGTCTCTTGAATGGCGGTTGTTGACCACGGTTATCCCTTGGGTTACTTTCCATCCAATCCTACTTATTCTTAGTCACTCGCCTGCAGCAAACTCCTGGAGCTTCTTGTCCATCAATTGGTTAGCAATGCGTACGGCATCTTGGAGTCTAGCGGATTCACAGCAATCACATTTCCCTGAATGTTGTCCGGTAATCCTCCAATAAACCTCTCTACTATGTCCTCTTCATCAGGACCATTCTAGTACACAACAAAATCAACTCCTGAAACCTTTGAGTGTAAGCAGTCAAGTCATTTCCTTTCACGGTCAGATTCCACAATTCAGTCTCCATCTTCTGGATTTCATTCCTCGGGCAGTACACTTCTGTCATCAACCTCATAAGTCCAGCCCAGTTCATGGCATATGCAGCATCAACACCAATTGTTCTCTTATGAGAGTTCCACCAAGTCAAAGCACTGTCCTGCAGTGTGCATGTAGCATATTTCACTTGGTACTTCGATGGACAATTACTAATATTGAACACAGTCTCCATTTTTCCTCTCCGAACCATGTGGGGTCAAACCGACAACCCTTCATTCCTGAGAAATTAATGTGGCCTTGGCACTTCAAGAAGTCTTGGAAAGTGCACTCTCTAGCCACTGGCATGAAACCTCCATAGTTCATACCATGATTTCCATTTCCGTTTTCTCCATTCCCTCCATTTCCATTTCCTCCATTTCCCCCATTTCTATTTCCTCCGTTACCTCCATTCCCATTTCCTCCATCTCCTCCATTTCCATTTCCTCCATTCTCGCCTTCTTGTTCATCCCCATTCTCATTCAGAGGTTCAAGGGTCCTTGTGGCTTCACGAGCCTCCATCTCTTTAGCTACTCAGCGGGTAACCAATTCTTCAACCTCCTCATGAGTCATGGACGCTCCAGATCGGGTGTTAGACATCATCCTATAACATATCAACATAACACTCGATGAGATTTCTAGGTGATGTGAGATCACTAATGGTATTAAATAAAATTTATGGTTATTCACATAGAAAATACATGATTGAAACATATTCACGGAAATCTTATAATTCATGACGCAAAAGCGTAAGTAAATCAAATCATGACATCATATCAAAGATAAATACCAATTTCATATCATCGAACATTAGTGATTACATCACATTAGTTTCAAAATACAGAAAATACGAGTTTCTAACAATACGGTCGCTACTAGATGCTACTGATCGATAACACTAATGAACACATCTAAGGACGATAGCCCATGTGCTTCCTAGCATACGTCTCGAGTCTGCTAACTCTCACTCGATCATAAAATTGAAGTCGACGTATCTGCCTCAGCTCTCTCTGCATACGTGACATGCCGCGCTGGAGTTCGGTCAACTCTCTGACTCTCAACACTCGCAGTATCGCGCCATGGATGTCACAACCCCAGACATGGCAGTCACGGCCCAATAGATCTACTTAATGTACTAGCGCTCACCCATCATAGGTTGTTGGGAAATAGATTGTAAAAGACTTTATACTGGTAGTATAACAGTTAAGTCTGGTAGTAATAGTTAGTTATGGTAGTACTGAGTTGATACTGGCAGTACTAAGTTAAGTCTGGCAGTACTAAGTTAGTACTGGTAGAGTAGCAGTACTAGAGTTAGTACTGGTCATATTTAGTTAAGTCTGTTCATAGTTAAGTCTGTTTATGTAACAGAATAGTAATAGTTATCTTAGGAGATATCTTAGGAAAGGATATGTATTATCCTTTCACACGTTTGTAAAGCCCATTAGGGTTTCCTTGGTGTATAAAAGGAACCCTAAGGCACAATGTTATGTACGTGATTGAGAAATATCAATAGAAGCATAGAGCTTAATAGCAATTTAGTATTACTGTTTCTTCTTAATTCTTGTGTTAAGATTCCGCATTAACACTTGATATTCATAGTCGGTGTCTCTCACATAGTTGATTTGGATTTATTCAAGTTAGCTATCGTCTTACAAAAAGGCTAATCAGATCCTATACCAAGGACCTTAGTCAAACAGTATTTAATGCTCAACTAAAAGATAAAGATCAACATTAATGCTGATTGAAGATTAGTCAAATAGTATTTAATGTTGATTTATACTTTCCTAATTTTAATTGATCTTATCTTGTCTTGTAAACCCTAACCCCTCTAGTATATAAAGAGGGTTAGAAGTCTAGTATTTAATTATCTATCATAGTTAGATCTCTCCAATGAGAGTCTAAAAGTTAGCTTATTAGTTTATGTAATAGTTCATAGTCGACTGATTAAAGTCGAATAGTTTATAGTTTATTAGTTTATGAATAAAAACCTTGTTCATAACATTGTTGTTCTTATTTGTTATTCCGCTGCGTGATCAATGTTATGATATCCTAGATGGGCAAAACGATTTATGAAGCCTACAATTAGGCTTTAACAATAAGAGGTCTAATTCCTTTGGATGTACCATAAGGATGGATTAATTATTATGAAGGGTATTGGTCTGGCGGATGTTGTGGGATGGGTGGAATAGAGAGTGTGTGCAAGATGAACCTTCTTGGTTCACCCAACACACCATCAAGGAGGTAAGGTTGATTCTTTTGAGGGTGGGTGTTCCCTTCATAGTGATGCCTTATCATCTTCTCTCTATGATACTATAATGAGAAGGAAATGTAACTGTGTAAGGTAGAACTCCTCTTAAGTGTGAATGAGGCTATATACTTGTTGGTGATGCCTTCTCAGTGGTCTTTGCAATTCATTGTGGGTGATGGCTGAATGTTTTGTATTTGAGCTGAGATAGGAAATGTAGCCAAGAGTATATGGTAGGTGCATAAAAGGTGGATTGGTTTCTCTGTTTGGTTCTGTGTTGTTTCATAGTTTGAAGGCTGCATCTGATCTAGTGCTTACTATGTAGAGGTATCCGAGGAATAGATAATTTGTATTAGAGAAACTCGGTTGTCTGTTTGTTTGTATCATGACTTAGGCATGTCTTCTTATCATTCTATACACCTTGAGGTTATTATCGTTTAAGGGCATATTTGACACATTAGTTTTTGAGAATATTCTAATTATTTTTAAAAGAATAAGTCACTTAAAATATAAATTTTATTTGGCAAAAAAAACTTATTAAAGATTTAATTTTTTTCCTAATCTATTGAAATTAAATGCTACTTTATGTAGTTTATAAAAACAATCTACTTTTTCTAACTTTCACTCCATCTCCATCTATAACTACATCCTAGTTCTAATAACATCTACTTGTGTGGAGCCTCTAATTTATTTGGAGTAGTTCGAACATCAAAGTTTATTCACTTCATTTTCCACATCCATAATAAGTGAAAAATCTTACATGTTGAGAAAGTGACATATAACGTGCTAGAACACTAAGATGTCAAATCTTACAAATAAAAAATGCATTATATTCATAAAATAAAGTTTACATAGGGCTTAAAGCAAGACGCGATTTAAAAACTTTAGTTGAACATGAAATATATGATTTGAGTTTCGGTTAAAAATATTTATTTGATATGACGTATTATTCGTTATCAATTCCATCATTAAAAATTTACATTAAAACAATAATTGTATTAATGATACTATTAAACAATTAGGAGATATTATTAAACAGTTAGGAAGTCATGTTTCCTTCTTAAAATATATATGAATTGGATGAGCCTAAAGTTCTAATAAAAGAAAAGGTTTTTTTAATGGCAATTTATATAACACCTAGCAAGGAGGTAGGAAAAAAGGTTACAAAGAACAAGTGAGGGATTTGTGAGGGTCCGAGAACCACTCGACCCAGTTACAAAATTTATTTCTATGTCTATTGGAAATCCAAATAAAAGAGTTGAGTTTAACATCGTTAAGGATAAGATCCTTGTTGGGTTTTTTGGACCCACAAGTAAACTCGTTTCTATAGCGCCAAATGATCCATATTGTTGATTGAACAACCGCGTCAAATACAGGGTACAAAGCCAGAGAAAGACTGTTAGATGATATCATTTCATCACCATAAACACAAAATAAGAGAAAATATTTTAGAGATAGAAAGAACTAGAGAGAGAGACAAAGAGAAAAATGGTTACTTGTTAAGAAAAGAAATGAGAAGCAACACCCTCTCCACACTTGGAGAGGGCTTTATATAGTTACAAGAGATAAAACCCTAAGATGGTTTGTTTGGACTTTATGTTGGGCCCGGACCTAATACAAATAGGCTTAAGCCCGTCACCTAGACCCAATTAGCTTAAATGAATTCCCGTAAACTATGTTTTTCTTATACAAGGCACGTAAAATAATGACCATCACTTTACTAAAAACATGGCTAACAATCTCCCCCTAAGGGGTGGTCATTCAATTGTGGAACCTTCTTATGACATCTTGAGTCTTGGAGCCTTGTGTTCTTGGGAATTCTTTTTAAGATACTTTTGCATGCTTTTGATCATGGATCTTGATCTTTAACTTGATATTCTTTGACAAAATACTGATATCGTGGTCTTTGGCTTTGATTTGTCTTGACTACTGATTCGTGAGAATCTATATATACGTAATAATAAAATATATAATATTATAGAAAATTACCAGTTTACCCTTGAGGACAAAGGTGAAAAGGAAAATCTTCACAAATATATATAATATAATACGTAATAAAAAACCGAGTAAGATTCCCGGGTCGTTATCCCCCAACGATTTATGAAATTGAAATCACGTTTGATGTTCGGACAATGATTTGAATGGGAAACAAAAGTTGGTTTGATTATCTACTTTTAAAAATTAACATTAACAAATTATAACAATTAAGCACGAAGACAAAGTACGGGAAACCAAAATTTAACTAAAAAACGCAAAACGGGACCCATAACGGAGGTAAAAAACCCTAAATTTCTAAAATTGAACCTAACTTAAAATTTTCTTTTAAATGGACTCTATTTGACTAAAAAGTAACTTTAAAGAAAACTAGAACAAAAACGGAATTGAAATGAGCTTTTAAACACAAAAAACGAGAACGGGAACGAATCCCGTTCTTTAAAAAACGAAATTTTGCAAATTAGAACCTATGAAAGCAAAACTAATTTTCCTATGAACTTTATGATTAAAGAAAATTTTCTTAAAAAGATTTATATTTTTTTGATTATTTTTCTATTTTTTATGATTTTTTAAAGTTTTTAATGAAAATAAATGTTTAAAAATAACAAACAACTACAAATTCTATAAAATTACAAAGAAAAATACTTATACTAATTGAAACCTAGGAAAAATAAACTTATAAACACAGCTTATCAAATAAGCCAGGAAATAAGCTGAAACAACTTATTAAGCTTATAGGCTAAAACGTGTTTAAAGATTAAATGATGTGAGAGTCTAATGAAAAAGACCCCAGGGCGCAGTGGTTGTGTGTGGTGTTATAAGGGTTGAGAGTGTTGAGGTCGGGGGTTCGAGTCTTGCTCACCCCCGACTTCCACTTTCCCTTTTTTTTTGAAAAACTTATAATAGCAAAGTTGAAAATAAGCTCAAAATAAGTAACTTTTGTGAAGACACTTTTTATGAAAACTAAAAATAAGCACATAAATAAGCTAAAAAGGTGACAATTTACTCTAAAAAGGTTTTTAAAGCTAATTAAGCTAAAAACAGACAAAGATAAGCTATAAACTACTTATAACTAATCCTAATAAGCAAATTTAAACTAAAAATAAGCAAAAATAAAAAGTTATAAGCTAAAATTAAGAAATAAGCACTTAAGGCTAAACTATGAACCAAACAGTCCCTTAAGGCATTTTGAGCTTAGAAATAAGCTAGCAAATAAGCACCCTATGAAGTGAAACTTGGTTTTCCTAAAAACTTGGCTTAAACTCTACTAGAAAATGCTTTGCAAAAGAGCTTAAAGCAACAAGAGCTTATTAAAAAGAGCTTGTGAAGTAGGCTGCCTTAGAAAGTAGGCTTTTGAAAGCTTAAAAACTGAATTTTACTAAAATAAGCACACATCCCTCAAATAAGCTCTAAATTCAAAACCCAAAGCTATTCTAGAAAGCTTATAATGTCTAGAAACTAAGTCTAATGAGCTACTTATCCTAATATTACTGAAAGCTTATTGAAATTAAGTTTTAAAGATGCAAACTCAGGAAAAGCACTTAAAAGCTTAATACTAATATACGATAAAATTAACTCCAATAAGCCTAACTACTGAACTAAAGCTTTTGAAAACTTTTCTACCTACTATTAAGCTACAAATTAAAATCATAAAAACAGATTATATAAGCTAAAAATCTAAAATTAGAAGCTAGAACTACTTACTACTGTTTTTGGCTTTTTGAAAATTTTAATGAACTTTGAATGCTAAATTATCCTAGATTATAAGCTAAAAATTAGAAAGCAAGCTTTAATCTATCTAAACCTATATGTAAACTATTAACCTACTGAATTTTAATAAGTAAAACATACTTAAGCTACTTAAATTTTGATCAATAAGCACTGCAGCTTAAGACTGCAGTGTACCTACTTGATTCACTTGGCAAATTGGTAAAACATAAATGCAGTAAACTTTTAATGGCAAACTGCATAACACACCACTTAGGTGTGGCAAGAACACATAGCAAACAAATTCCAAGCTAGAAGCTTTTGATCAAATTCTATACTACTTAAGAAGAAAATCTCCCTTGGTGCAGTATAAGACAAATGCACCTCCAAATGATTATAAGAAACAAACTAATTCATCATAACTATTATTCAAAACTTAATCAAAAATGAAATCAAAGCCTGACCAAAGGTGAAATCACCATTTAATTTGACTTTTATGAAGGCCAAACTGTACTAATCCAAACACCCCTTAATAATGACAGATTTCATTTTAAACTATCAAATAAGGAAACAAATGATTAGAACTTAATAACCATATATAGAACAGCTTATAAAGGACTTAATTGACTTATTTAAACTAATGAAATAAGCTAAAAATAAGATTTTAAGAACTATGCTAGATATAAACTAATGATAGATTTGAAGATAAAAAATTAAGCAAATTAAGATCTATCCAATATTAATCTAAATCAGATAATCAATTCTACTTAATAAGCATAAAATCATTCAGATAAGCACAAATAAGCTATTAATAAGCAGAAATAAGCAAATAGTAAACTAGAATTTTAAAACAGAAATGGAAATGAGAAACTTACATAAGCCTTAGCTGAACAAAGGCATAAGAGGCTCAAAGAGCTTGTCTACTAGCTCTGGCTTATTGTAAATAAGCTAGTAAAGTCCAATGAACTCTTCCTTTGTAAGTTCATCATCCAAAAGCTCCAACAATCATAAGCAAGGGTACTTATAGCTGATTTTAAGGTTTGAGTAGATTAAATGACTAATTAAGCTCAAATCTAAGCTTAGAGACTTAGATGAGCTTGTATGAGCTTATGAGAAGCTTATCAAACATTTACAGCTTATTGAACCATATTTTAAGAAAATTTAGCGTATGAAAGAACTAAGAGCTTAATAAGAAACTTTCTATTAATTAAAAAACAACTGATTACAATACTTGAATTAAAACATTACATTAAGAGATCATTAACTAAAACATTTTTGAAAGAAAAATTACATAAACTAATAAGCTGAAAATTGTAAAAAAAACTATCTCTCTATCGTGTGTGAGTGTGAGGCTTTATATAGCCCTCAGCTGAAGCTTCTAGGCCCAAAGTTTGTTACATGATCCATCAATCCTGGCTCTTCATTCCTTCCAATGATTGGATCTCCATTGTGGTCCGTTGGATTAGATTTAGCTCACACGGATTGCCAGCGTGGCAATCCGTGATTGTGACACCTTGTGCTTCTTTTGTACTCCTTTAGTACAAATTTCCTTTTCCCCGTGTGTTTTCTTCAATTCACGCGTGTCATTCCCTTGTAGGAATTGACCAATAGGAGCGTTTGATGATGTATAACTTTTCCATGTCAAAACTTAGCACTCAAATTACCCATCCACACTGTCAATTTAACTTTGCCCATTGATTTGAGCTTGAGGTAAAACGAGGATGACAGTGAACAGTGGTAACTGTTCTTCCCGCATTTTTTACTCTTATAAAATGTGAGCATTTGACTTTTAATAAACCGGGTAAAATTTGTTTGACTTTGGGCTTATAAAGGGGTTTTGGGCCGGGTGTTGGGATTGGGCTTGGACTTTGTGTTTTGTTATAAAGAGAACGGGTGTTAACACTTTAATTAATAAGAGTTTACACGTTAGGGCTTTTAAGTATTGTTTTTTGTAATTAGGCTAACTTTGAGGGACTGGTTTGGTATTTTTGGAATTTTTGTCATTTAGTGTTGACCATGTTTGACTGAAGGTTGACTTGAGTTGACCACTCTTAACTTTTGATAGCTTTCTCCCGGATTTTTGCGTGCTCTTCCGTTCCCGTGTCCGTGTTTGTCCGGTTTTGACCGTTTTCTTGTGATTTTTGCTTTATCCGTACCTACACAATCACAAAGACAAAACAAGCAATATACAAGCCTTTTATGCACATTTTGGTCTTTTAAGGGTCATTTTTGGTATAAAACAGATATGTGTTTTCACACATATCAACTACTGAGATCTCTGAATCTTTATCCTTGAATCTTTATGCCGCCTTGCGATCTTGTGTCTCCACCCTCATGCTCAAGGTCTTGAAAGCTTGCTAACAATCTCCCTCAACATTTTCTTTAACATGATACCACATCATGGTAGGAGTAGTACTTGATCCACTTGTAAGATATATCTTTGTTATTGTCCGGCAATCGTGTTGACAGTGCTCTTTTAAGGAAGTGTTTGTACATCAGAGATTACGGAAGACTTTGACACATGTGCTTGAGCTTTCATCATGTATTTATCTTTGTCGATTAAGCATGAGGTCTTGAATCTTGACTCGTCATGGACTAGAAGCTGCTACTGTCAAGAAAACCTGCAAGTATAGGTTAGAGATAAACATACATGGACGAAAGTGTCTTTGTCACTTCGTCGAATACGGTTGCAATAACCACGGTTCCTCGTTAATCAGTATAAATACTGCTTGTGATCAGGTAGAATTCAAAAGAATCTCCTTGACAGGGTTTTGCAGCTGCGCTAGCCATTCTCGTTACCGGAGCGTCTCAAAGCAAACAACACGGTAAGAGTAAATCAGATAGTTACTATCTTTCTGATTGAGTCGTCAATTTATATACTGGACCAAAATCGATATCCAGTTGACACAAGCTTGATTCATTTAAAATATCGCAAGTCACCTACCGCAGAGCTGTTTGATGTTGACTTTGGAAGGATTTCCATTCATCACTGTGAATACTAAAGAGTATCACTCTGAATGTTCTGGCAATTACCACAAGGATAATGCGTAGGACTTTTTGATACCAAATATTGTATAATGATGTACGACATTTTGTATATTGGAATTTGTGTCTAAGTGAGATTTTTGATGGATCTCGTTGGATCTATACTCTATAAGTGCACATTTGTTATTTGGTTATCGGAGGCTGGAGCGGACTGCCACCTTTTCAATATCAACGATCTCGGAAAGAGAAAGCCGATAGAAACGTGTTGATCTCTCGTTGAGAAATGAAACAGAAATCTTTTAAGAAGATTCTGAATGGCTAGAGAGGGTTGTGCATTGCATCACTGGGTCCATGATGTCAGTCTTCAATATCATAATCATCTTTGTGATTACCGATAGATTATGTATTGACCCGGTTTATGCCTATGGTTGTATGGAGGGCTTCTTTCTTTTCACCCTTTATCCTTATAATTCTTTTTCATTCTTCAACCCCTTCAGTGCTTACCGAGGACTTCATGATATTTAAATATAAGTACCTTGTTGTGTTTTGTTCCAGCACTAGCTCCATCTCAGTTTGGCACTATCCCTATTCTTAATTTACTTCTTTTCCAATCATTACCTAGACTTCTACTCTTCTAATGGAGTGTTCCTGGGTAGATCTCTCCGGTTCTGGCTGAACCATGGAACGAATATACCTAACCTTAACCGCCTTATGACTCTTTGAGAAATAATAGTTGGTCGGTATTTGTGTATTGCCATGAAGATCTATAAAACCATTTGATAAAAAATCAATAAACGTGTCTGAGAAATCATTTAAGAACATTTATGTTTCCATATACCAAAAAAGCTCCCCCTACACATATGCACCATATTATGAAAGAGTTTTGCACATGCGAGGTTTGGGAACGCACTTATAATTGAATATCGAAACCGTAAGTCCCGAATTGATCACATTTTAATCACTATTCTCCCCCTCAAAAATTGCATATGTGGTTACAATTTTTGACAATTAGTGAATTAAAAACAAGTTAATGTCCGTAATTCACATGAGCCTAACTAAGTCTTGGGAGAACAGGAGTGCATGCATGAAAGAATCATATTATTTATACTCCCCTCATTGTATATAAGAAGAGTGAAAACTTAGAGTGGGAGTTTGTTGAGCACATAATTTTGAAAGAATTTAAAAAATTTTCTTTTTGAAAATATCTTGAAAAATTGTGCTCAACAGAAAATGATGTCAGATGTATCTTATTAATTATCATTTCCTTAGTGCTTCTCTTGAGCATTCAAAACTTTGAATGTTTATATGACATTGCTCAAGACCGAGAAGATATGAACTTCCCGTTGTGTAGGATAAATGTACATAAATGAACATTTTCCTTTTCTTTGGAGACTGAGCCTAAAGCTGACATTTACTTTAGAAGACTAAAGAAAAGAAGTGAAAGGACATGTTTTGAAAGCATTTAAAACTCTCGCTCGAACTTCAATTATTCACCCGTGTTAATATAAATCAACAATACAGGGTGCGCAATGTTATCGTATTGTCGAGAGACAATCCAGGAGAAGATTATTTTTGTATTTTTGAAATTTTCTGATTTTAAATTTTGCTTTTATAGGTTTTATATTTTATATATTTTGTTTTTTTCTGATAGAATATATACAAAGAATTACTGTAATTTTTCAAGACGAACAAGTATCCAAAGGAGAAAAACTGCGCATAGCAAGCGACGAACCAAATAGTTGAGTCGATATACTGAAGGGCTTGGTAAAAGGTCTGACCAAATGGTAATTCCGTCTTGACAAAAAATATAGGATCAAGATCGTACCCTTTTCCACGTATTCCCTTTTAATGAAAGGTAAGCGGACCGAACGTGATTTTTTTTTGTGTTTTGTCTTGAGTGTTTGGACCGGTTGCAGATATGGCTAAGGCTGATTTCGAATCACAATAGATTGGAATCTTGTTAAAGTGAAAGCCATAGTCCGTTAACTGTGTCCGCATCCAAAGGACTTGGGCACAGCAAGCAGATAGAGACACATAATTTGCTTCCGTGATAGACAACGCCGTACAGTCTTGTTTCTTTGAGGACTAGCTAACCAGCTTTTCGCCTAAGAATTGAGCTCCACTGGAAGTACTCTTGAAGGTGTCTTTACATCCCGCATAATCAGCATCTAAAATCCAGTTAGTTTAAAACCAGAATCCTTTTGTATACCAGAGACCCATATTAACAGTTCTCCAAAGATAACGAAAGATCCTTTTAACCTCTTTGAGGTGCTTCTCGGTTGGCTTAGCCTGGTACCGAGCACATAAACAAGTAGCATGTATAATGTTCGGTCTACTAGACATAAGATACATTAGGGCACCAATCATGCTATGATATTTCGTTGCATCGACTAGAGACCCACTTTGATCAAGGTCAAGCTTATCTTTGATCTCTATTGGAGTACCAACGAGATCACATGATTCCATTCCATAATTTTTAAGGATTTCTAACACGTAGTTGGACTGGTTTATGAAGATGCCATAGGGGGATTGGTTAACTGGTAAACCAAGGAAAAACGTTATTTCCCCCATCATGCGACATTTCGAAGCGGCTTATCATGAGGGCAGAAAATAGTTTGGGTATAACCTAGGGTGGTAGAACCAAAGATAATATCATCAACATAGACCTGTACCACTAAGATGTCGTCGTCGAAGTGCCTTATAAATAACGTTGGATCAATTGTGCCTTTGAAGAAGTGATTCTGTAGGAGAAACGTTGACAATTCGTCGTACCATGCCCTCGATGCTTGCTTTAACCCATATAGTGCCTTCTTTAACTTGTAGACATGGCTTGGATGATCAGCATCGATGAAACCTTCAGGTTGGCACACGTACACGTCTTCTTTTAGCGTACCATGCAAGAATGCAATTTTCACGTCCATTTGAAACACACTGAACGATTTGTGTGCAGCATATGCCAAAAATATCTTGATAGCTTCCATTCATAAACCGGAAGCTAAGATTCTCAAAATCTATCCTTCTCTTAGCGTACCTCTCACAACCAGACGAGTCTTGTTTTGGATGACCGTGTTTTCTTCATCATGCTTGTTTTTGAATAACCATTTCAAAGTAAGAGGTTTTATGTTATCTGGAGGAGGAACTAACACCCATACATCAAGCCTTTGAACTGAGGAAGCCTATTGCCTTGAGTTCAATCCAAGCAGGGTCGGTCATAGCCTCTTTTGAATTTATTTCGGTTCCATAGTGCTTACCGTTAATGCATACATGCACATGTCACCATCAGATCGGAGTTGATTCCTTATCAAAACTGGTCATGAGGGTTCTCCTATCACTTGTTCCAGAGGGTGGTCCTTACTCTATTGATATTCATGATGGTATGGTTGGTAAAACGTATGCATGTTCGATGGATCCACATATTGTGAAGATGATGATTCAGCAGCACTTGGGATTGGAGTAAAATGGATCTACAACGAATTTTCCATCTAACATAGCATTAAAACATTGTCCAGCAATTTGTTGTCGGGTTGATGCTGAACATGTTGTATTGTTTCGGAGCATGTTGTCGTCAACATCTTGTGAAGTGTTTGGAAAATTGTTGCTTGAGAGATGAAATTGTTGGTGTCGTGCACGTGTCGCTGTTGTTGTAGTTGCCGTTGGAGTCTGAAGAACTTGAGGTGCTTGAGCAGCCGGACCTGTTCTTGGAGCAGCTGACGGTTAACCACCAATGTAATCATCATGCATAGATTCGAACAGTAAATCCAATTCACATTCAGTTGGTTTTTGAGTTGTTATTGTTTGACGGAGCATAGGTAAGATCGAGTCCTGAACTGATTTGTCCAAAACTCGTGCTTTGAAGCCCAGATTTTGAACTGCTTTATTCAAAAGCCATAGCTAAAAGTTCATCAAATGTCACATTTATTGTCTCCATGATTTTCTTTGTCCTTCGGTTGAAAACTCTATAAGAACAGGAAACAGCAGAATAACCAAGAAAAAGCCAATATCCACCTTTTTGCACAAGCTTCCCATATCTTCACGATCATTCTTGGGATAACAGAGAGCCCCGAATACATGAAGAAAGGAGATATCTGGTTTTTTGCCGTTAATGAGCTCGTATGGTGTTTTGTTAAATCGACGGTGAATGATGAAGCGGTTTTGAGTGTAGCACGCATAGCCAATCGCTTCACCGATAATAATAATGTGCCACAAGAGAAAATCAACATTGTTCTAGCAACCTCTACTAACGTCCGATTTCTTCGTTCCACTACATCATTTGATGAGGTATTCATGACAGAAACACGCTGGTGAGAGATTGCCAACACGATTAATGTATTCTTAAGGATTTGATTTTTGAATTCTTGCCACTGTCTGTTTTCTTAGATGATGCGATGAGATTAAAAAAGGACAATGATTCTCTTCAGGAAGGTTTTAATCACTTCTGGTGCTTTATCTTTTGATCTGAGAAAGTGTACCCAAGTGTAACGAGAGTAATCGTCCACAATCACCAAAACATACCGCTTTCCATTTATGCTTGCAATTCTCATTGGACCACACAAATCCATATGAAGAAGGTGTAACCTCTACTTAGAATTTGGAACTGGTTTGGGTGGGTGAGATGCCCTTTTGCTTTTTCCTTGCTCACATGAGGGACAAAGATGTTCTTTATGATATTTGAATTTTGGAAGACCGGTGACAAGATCGTTTTTGGCAAGGTCATTTATGGTGTCAAAATTGAGGTGGGATAAACGTTGATGCCATAACCATGACTTGGTAGAAGTAGCACGAGCCATGAGGCAAATTGGAGAAGCAGAGGCCATTTCATGGAGATTGATGGTGTAAAGGTTTGTTGTACGATTTCCTTTTAACAGATCAACTCCTTCTAAGTTTTTGACAAAACATGTATTTTTTTAAAGCGACCTCTAAATCTGAATCACAAAACTGCCCAACCGAGAATAGGTTATGCCCCAAGCCTTTAACGAAATAAACCCTTAAAGGTTTTCTTTTCTTTCATTTTTAAATACAGAATCCTCATCGCTATCCGATATCCACGCGCGCGTATTCTCTGATTCTTACTTACTTTTTCGATTATCATGAGTGCATTATATAATCTTATATATATAATACTTGGTTTAAATTCGATCTCTTACGTCTATCTTTTGACATATCAGTATCTGTTAGCCTCAATTTATTGAGTCGAACAAGGAAGTTCGGTCACTCTACGATGGAGCTTCGGTCTTTAATTAGTTAACCTTGTAATAGGATATTGTCAGGAATCGGGCTTGATAGTGAATCTAATATTGTATATGTTTCGGGTTTAATCCCAAGCAAAACCCGAGCCCGGGTCCTAGTTAAATATCCCGCGCGTACCTTTAGCGTGACGGGGTATATAAGCTTTTTCTTATTTATAAAAAGTTAGTTGTTCAAAATATCTAATAATATCTTTTCTCTTTTCTCTCATCTCTCTCTCTAGTTTCTCTCTCTAAACAACTCAATCTTTCTTTATCTCTTTTCTTGGTTCGATTTCGTGATCGATTATATGAAGTGAAGTGTAACGGGATCCTACAATTGGTATCAGAGCAAAGGGTGGATTCGTGTTTGATTTGTGTGGTTAATAAGCTCATAATTCGTGGCTTATTTTTGCTCTAAAACCCCACGGCTCAAAATCATATATTGAGCTCATTTGGTTGGTTAATCGTGTTGTTTTTCATGCTATAAATGCTAAGGAAGGCATGTTGTTTCTATTACATGTGATCTACAAGCTCAAAGTTCGATTACAAAGATTAAAGGTTCGAATTTCTTCTATGTTCTTCGTGGAGAGTTGCTTGGTTTTTGAAGATCCACTCAATGATATACGAGTTTATGTGTGTTTAATCTTGTTATACACACTTAATATAGTATGGTTGTAGCTTATATTCGTGGTTAGAAAGCTTATTTGGCTAATTATGCTCAATTCGTACTTGAAGTTCTTCATGGCCGTTTGACTATTTTATTGATTTTCTTGCCGGCGGGTTGACAAGTTAGGGGACAAGCTCCGTGATTTTAGGAAAAGTGCCACGGCGGTTTGACTTGGTCAAAGGCGAGTTGAGTTCAATAATAGAAAAAATAGAAGGCGTGTAACATCCGAGAATTTTCGGAATTTTAAAGGAGATATAAGTTATTCCTAGGTTGATTTATCAAAAACGAGCAGCTAAACCACGTTTTCATTATTCGGACTCTAAAGCAATTTGATGTAAAACGACATTTCTGACAACTTTTCAGTTTTGACCGAGACCCGAAAATAGTCAGAAAGTGACTGAAATGCCCTCGCAAGATTTAGAAACGAGAAAATAATTATGTTATATTTAATTAACACTTTTATTAAATAAAAATATTTAATAAATTAGTCGTCATTTTATTCTAAAACGTTTGTTGATAACGCGAATATACGGGTTTAAAATTTATTTCTAGTTTTACTCTCGGACGAGACGTAACCGGTTCACCAAATAAATAACGAACATTTTTATAAATCATTTTTATAAATGTTATAAAAATATTTATGAAATATTATCAAATAAATACTCATTTTTATCAGAAAAATGATTTGGAAAACAATGGCGCAAGTTTCGTATTTTGAAACATTCGTTAAGTGGCCTAAACGAGTCCCGAACCAATATTTTATAAAAGTTTCTCAAAAGTTACACCTTTGGTCCCTGTGAAATATTTACACAACCAACCCTCAACTTATTAATACTTGACACACTAATTAAAACTTTTAATATAAATATAAAAATTTTATATTTATTTTCATTTCCATCTCATATAAACACACATACATATATTCCACTCATCATCTCTCTCCCTCCCCCTCTAATGTCCGGCCGCCCTCCACCGCCGGCCACCATGCCGCCGCCGTCGGAAAAGTTTTCCGGCGGACTTTTTCGGTGAACTCCAAAAATGCTCCTCGTGACCCGATCTATCTGATCCTCTAGGTCACGCGCCGCCACGCCACCCACTGCCACCCCATCTCATCCACGCCCACCACCACTACAATCGACACCATAACACCACCTCGTCACCGCCTCCCCTTTTCTTTTGTGTGGTGTTTCTGCCCTACGAGC
>BQNB010067499.1:0-34181 GCA_026074375.1 Tanacetum coccineum | reverse complement strand
GTGAGCCTACGGTAAATTCTCTTAACAACGATGAAATCGACTTTAGAATATCATTTGACGAATCCGACGATGAAGATTGCACGGCAATTTTTGACAAAAATTCATTTTCTTACAAAATAATTTCTGTCAACGATTTAAAAACGGATTCATAAAATGATAATGATAAAGTCAATATGCCTTTACTTCCATCACCCGGGCCTACGGTCAGTTATTTTGATGATTTAGACTACTTTAAAGATTTTGATTAAGAATTTCCAGCCATTGTTTACAGTGATGCTCTAACGTCTAAATTAGATTTCCTAACTGAACCTACTGTAAGTCCTCAACATATCGATGAATTTAATTTGAAAGATGAAACATCATTGTCCGAATGTGATGAAATGGAACAAAACGTTTTACACTTTAATGATTTATTTCCTTTTAACGTAATTTATCTCGATGATTCAAAATCAGATAAGGACAATGATGATGATAAAATCGATATGATACAATCTTCGGGGAATTTTTCTATCAAACCGTTACCTGGTGTAATAAATACTGATGATGGTGCCTATGCACATGCATCAAATAAGCTTTTGGAAGCAAGTCATGATACATCTAATAAATTTTTCAAAACTGAAACTTTTATCAAGGAATTAAATTTTAATATCATGACTTGGAATCATCTTAACAAAGGGATGTCATTCATTTTCCTAATCAATAATTTGTGTGTGCTATTTGGCATCCCGTTCGACCCAAAATTGTTTTATAAAGATGGGATTAAATTGGGGCAAGTCTAACTTAAATACTTTTTTGTAAACAAAAGTGCTTGTCGGGAGACAACCTGGAATGTATTTTTAATTTTGTTAATCAAGTATGTCTTCCCAGACTGTTTATATGGCGTATCCAAACCCCATGGATACGGCGTATTGACCTTCTAGACGTTATCGTCTTTATTTTTTAGCACAGTCGATACGGTGTATTCGTTAAACGAATACAGCGTATTCGACACAGGTATCAATACGGTGTATCTTGGGGTATGGATACGGCGTATCGACTTCCTGTACAGTTTTAGGTTATTATTTCTAGTCTAACAAATACGCGGAGATAGAAATTGCAGTTGTTTTCTTATGCTTAATACATGACCTTCTGAACGAAAACGACGAAGTTGGTAAAGTATCGATCATCTGGAATCCTCTGTGTGTTGTAGTTATGCCGGTATCCAGACGCATTTACAACACACATTCTTTCTTATAAACTCAACTTGGAGAATCTACCGAGCAAAATATCAGGGGATTTTCTCATTCTAATTCTTTTAATTCCCGTATTAAATGTTTTATCTATACAATGAGGACGTTCTATAATTCAAGTGGGGGGATGGGAATTAGAATGTTTACTTGTCCTAATTTTCATACTAAAATGCTTAAATTATGCTTAAATTTAAAAAAAATTCAAGCATACTTTTGTGAAATTACTTGATACATAACCCACACACAATAACCCTTATTAAAAATTGTAAGGATTTAACCTATCCGTTTCCAAATGTTTACCCAAATTCTACAAAATATGAGTGTGCCATGATGTAGTAGACTTTAGAACTTGGCTTGGTATATCTATTCGAGATCACAGTGATGAGTACTATGGATTTAGATGGAGTAACTTGTTTAAATTGGTAAATTTTAGGATTACACCCAAAACGCCTTTATATGTTGTTTATTAACTAACTACCCTGGTTAGTTAACCCACGTATAAACCATTTGTTTACTCTCACTTTAAGAGTAAGATACCCCTAGAACAACCTGTAGAGTCAATCCTTTAGGAATTACACCAACTTGTTTATTTCGTTACACCTTTACACCTTAGCCTACCCTGTTAGATTAAGTTTGTTTTACAGTTGCTAGTTGCTTAATGTATAAAGTATGTATTTTCTGAGTATTGTGTCAATTTTGGTACGGTTGGAAGAAATTTGCACATCGCAAATGGGAATGTATAAAGTAGTCAAAACTCATGTATTTTTACTACCATCGCAATTAATGGTACGTCCGAAGAATGAAGAATTATCAAAGGAATTATCCGGAAATATTATGATCATGAAGATGGTGAAACTACTTCGAGTTTCGTATATATTTTGATATTTAAAAAAATCAAAAAAATTAGAAAAATCGTAACAAAAAAGAGAAGGAAAGTTTAAAGATAATCGATTCGCAACTACCGAAGGAATTACACGAAGGATGATTATTCGTTGATACAAATTGACGATGTAGAGTATTGTATAAAGTGGAAGATATCGCCACTTACCTTGTAAAGTATAGGATGATTGGGAAGTTGACCGTTACGGTAACGCCAACTTAGGTTGTTGTTTTTTATCTATGATCAAGACATTTGTAAATAGTTGTGTCTTTATCATGGTAACGGTCAGGAAAAAGTGCCTAGCAACTTGTATCTTAGACTTAATCTATTTGTTTCGTAATTTTTATTTAACAACAATTTATTTCCCTTTCCTAATCATTAACCATGGGTTTTATGCGAAAGAGGATTTGTACGAGCGTGCATGTCTATTCCGTCGTTACGGCCATGTATGTGTGCTTCAACTGCCTTGTTGGTGTGGTACTTTTGGTGAAAGATTGTAGAATGATCAACCCTAAGTCTTATCATACAAACCCATATTTACCTTTATAAAACTTGTTACTCCTTAGCTCTAGTGGTGGAGATGTATATCCTTGCCAAGCTTATGATAGAATACTCGTCACGACCGGTACTTTTAGTGAAATTTTGTAAAATGATCAACCCTAAGCCTTATCATACAAACCCATATTTACCTTTATAAACTTGTTACTCCTTAGCTCTAGTGGTGGAGATGTGTATCCTTGCCAAGCTTATGATAGAATACTCGTCACGACCGAGCAATTGAGCGAATTAGTTACATGTTACCACATAGATTATTTGAGTGATTTGAGTGTTTTCATCTTCCTATTTCGTGAGGTGTTTGGTTGTGTACTTGTAATAGATCAAATAAATGCTTAACGAAAAATATCCTTAAGGATACATTTTTATAAACTACTAAAGGCTACTTGAGGACAAGTAGGATTCAAGTGGGGGGATATTTGATGACATCAAATAACGTCTATTTTATAGCATCATTTATCCCATGTAATTGACCTATTTTGTATGATTATTGCAAAGAATTATTACTTAATCGTTCATATTTGAGAATTGCAGTAATAATGGAGTACTTGGTGAAACTTGACTAAAAGGCACGCATTCTGGAGCTTAAACGAAGATATTATAAAGATTACTGTTCTGACAACCAATACGCCGTATCCATCAAGGAAGATACGGCGTATCTGTGCCTGCACTCACCAAAGACCACAAAGGAAACATGATCAATACGCCATATCCGGAGAAGACCAATATGCCGTATTGGAGATATATAAGGTAAATATTCTAGAAGATATCAAACGTGGTCCCTACTCCAAGAAACTCTCGATACGCCGTATCGAACCCATTCGATACACCGTATCGCACCGACTTCAGACCCTATAAATAGAAAACTCAAAAACGAGTTTTAAGTGTGCTAAATCATATTCTCGATACCTAAAACACAAAAGTCAATTTTCAGAGGAGAAAAAGAGCAAAAGAGGTCTCGCAGCGCATTCCAATCCATAAGAGACAGCGCGTAATTTCTTATACTTTTGTAATCGTTCAGTTTTTGGTATCACTCGTTAACTCGGTTAGTTTACCTTGGTTAAGCCATTACTCTTGTATTAATTATGATGTTTGAAGGCTAATACCTTCAGGTATTAGCGATTATTATGAAGATCTGAATGTTTGGTTTTGTTTATATCTCGATTGCTTAATTTATTGTTCTATGCTTGTTTATGTTTATCAATATACTTGTTTATGTGCTTTAATATGCGACCTATCATTCAACTGGATCTAGTGATATGGAGCAAGTAATCTAGATGCCGGGATAGCTCTCCATATAGTGATTAATACATCTAGACCAATAGGATCACGATTAACAACCTGTTTTTGCCTTTAGATTATGAGCTTAGTTGGACCGGTAGGTGACCCTTGGGATCAACGAGTACGTTCTAATTAATTGGTAAAGATTGGGTTAGTAGACTACTAGTGTATGAATCGTCGTTAAGCAGTAAGTGGGTAAAGTCTCTATGAGCTAGGGTTTAACAAGATCACCATTGCTTTAATCCCTAAGATAGATTATAATCAGTAAATAAGGATGCTTTATGCGGATGCTTTAATTGTGACAGAATTAATGTGTCTATGTCTTAGGATGAAGTCCCACCTAAGTCTAAGAATGATATACCACCTCAAGATAAGTAATCATTGCACTGAATAAACAAACCAACTTCTAATCAGATTGATGATGGCTAATATAGTTTTCTATCATAAGGCTTGATCACTCTTTTATCTTCTGTTAATTTGCTTGTGTGGGTTAAAGTGTCTTGAATTGATTGTAGTCACCACTAAACCCTTGTCAGTCCCTTAGGCTGAAACCCCCCCTCCCTTTACTTGTTAGAATTAGAACTAATATAGGATTAGCATAGATTTGACTTAGATTATAATTAACTTAGATTAGTAAACCAAAATATTAATAAATTAAGAGATCTAACCTCGCTTCAAGTGTTCGACACCCTACTTACCATGAATCTACCACCGACCGGGTACACTGCCCGTTAAAGTGTTGTTTTTGGTTAAGTCAGCAAAATATAAATTTAAAACTTGAACTTTTATAAATAAACACCACACAACGACACATCAAAGAGCAACCAAATCAAAAACTTGATCATAACATTCAGAAATGGATGTCTTAGTAATAAGTATGACACCACTAGAAAGACAAACTTCTAGTTCAGGCTCAACCAAAGCAAGAACCACATCCGCACCAGCTTGACGCAACACATTCACGATTATAACAACTTCCATTTATTCTGTACCAAGGCCATTGGGATCAAAACCTAGAAAACCAACACAAAACAACAATTAAAGCTTATTTGAATTCATATAGATTAATTACCAGGCATCAATCAGTTAATCCTGTAAACTACTATATGTACCTAGATTGCGTGTATATACTAAGTACATACAAAGTCATGAAACAAATTGGTAAACCCACTCGAATGCACAAAAACACACCCGAATATTCCTGTCAACTGAGATAGGTAATCATCTGTGCAATGAGAGGGTAGAGGCTTTATGTTTTCAAAATTATTTGGTGATACCGGTACTTTCTGCACTCGCCACTTATCATTCCTATCATCTTGCATATAACGAAGAAGAAAGCCGTAAAGATATTAGTCTTTTGGCATGTGTTATACTTTAGATATGTTGCAACTTCGGAGTGTGTTAAAGCACCTGATAAATAACATATTTCAAGACATGATCAATCTTCATTTTTGCCTCAATATTTGAAGCTTCCACCATCGAGTAAAGAAAAATTGATATCAGATATTGTTTTTATAAGAACCGTGTTGATGAATAAATGACAACAAAACAAGATATAAAGTCAGATAATGTAAGATTATGTTGATGAATATTGGTATGCTTTTCACTATTATGTATGTGAAGGCCATAATGTATAGTAGAAAGAGTATGAAGTATGAGCTGCATCTAAACCTTCAAATTTGTACTCGATACCTGAATCCTATATTTTAAGCGATGAAAAGAACTATGAACTGTCTTCAAGTATGTGGATATAGTCCCAATTCCATGAAAACTATTTTGAATTAAGATTGAAAACATAAATTAGTGCATCGCATTACCCGAGTAACACTAGCACAATAAAGGTTACATATGAAAAAATCTTTTAATTTGCTTATCAAAAGTTGTAAGTTCTAGTTTGCAACTTCACTCATGAAAAATTAGGGCATCATAGTGTAACTAAAATCTATTCACAAAAATTAGGGCATTACAATGCAAAATTAGGGCATCGCAGTTATAAAAATCTCATTCAGACATTTTATCAAAAACTTGGTGTGCAGTTTTTTGTAAACATGATTTCCATGTATTTATTTCTAAATTTCGTTTCAAATAACTATTCTATACAATGAATCATGTCAATAAACTCTTAAAATCGATACATCTAAACACAAAGATGATGATGATCAAAGCAAATCTCATAAAACAATAACCAAACTCAATATGAACACAAATTTGTACATATAAAACATTAATAATCGGATCTATAAGATTTATAATTGATTTTAAGTAGCAAAAATAACAAAACTATAATCGAAATCAGTTACATACCTTACTTTGATATTCGATTTGAGAAAATATGATGAGATAATTTCATGAATCTGATAACACGATGTGTTATCAAATAATACAAATTGATTTCGTTATAGAGATGATTTGGTGAGATTGAAATGATAGAAAGAATAAAAAGATTCAAAATGAGAGATGCTGGTTCACGATCTGTTACAACTACAAGATAAAATGAGAGAAATAAGATCGGTGTGTGAAATGATAGAAAGAAGAAAAAGAAAAAGTGAGAGAAAATTAGGAATTATATATGAAAGGTGTGAACTTATTAAACCCTCCCTTAAAGAATGGAGAAAATTACAATCAGGTCCCTGTAGTTTGGTGCAAAAAAAGGAGGAGAGGAAGGCTTGATCCAACGGTGATGGATTGATTTTCTAGGTTTTTTACCGAGATGAGGTTTTCTCATGATCTCTCTCTCTCTCTCTCTCTCTCTCTCTCTCTAACCTCCGTCCCAAAATAAGTGTCCAATTTGAATTTTCAGAGTTAAACTTGTTCAGTTTTGACCTTACTATTTTGTGTGTTTATATAATACTTGATGCAAAATATATAAATTGATTGGGTTTTAAGTGTATTTTGCATTGGTATATTTTTTTTTATCAAGTATTATATAACAAAAAAATTAAAATAAAAGTTTAACTGGTTTGACTCTGAAAAGTCAAACTTGACACTTATTTTGGGACGGAGGGGGTATATATATTAAAAGTTATAACGATTATACTTAACGGTCGTTAATTAGTTCGTTTACGAATAATTAACCGTTAGTCCCTTAATTAAACATTACACTTATTTTAGGGTTCGTGTCTTCTCAGCATCGCCCGTGATCAATCTTCGGTGGATCGCCACTCCTCTATGCTCATGTCACATCTCCTTTCTGTTCGTACTTCATCGGTTCTCCATTCGCTTGGGCTTCCTTGCATCATGTCCTTCTTGGTTTTACATTTAATTTAAAGATACTCTACATAAAACTAAAATACAAGATGGAAAATTTTTGGCTCGCATGCCTCCTTTAAAACCCAAAAATAGAAAAATAAAAATTAGACGAAATGCCACATCACAACCATGTAGTTTATATTTTGGTCAATGACTCAGGCTCGTATCATGCATGATTAACAATTAAAAGCCATAAATTACTTAATGAAAATGCCGGTGAAAATACTTAAGCTATGGTTTGCTAGGACATATTATATATGTGCATGCACCGCGTATATAGTTGATGCTAAAGTACATGCAAACCATGAGTTTCACCCATTACTTGTCGTTCTAATAATGATGGTTCTTACCTTATTGTTGCATATTGCCAGTTTAGGAAAGCTTTTACTTTTAAAATTTGCAACCCTAATTGGTGTTTTCTTATTACTTTACATTTTAAAAGCATGTGATTTAGGTAACAAGGAACCTCAAATCACAAGTTTGATTTCTTTTTACGAAAAATTTTACTATGCCTCTTTTAAATAAAAATTTTATTTTTTCTAAAACCCCCGTTATGCTTTACATGTTTTTAAAACCTTATTTTCCATATTTAATAATCAAATATTCCAAATTAGGTCAAACTAAAGAATTATCAGTTTATGAAAACTTCTTGTTTGGTCACTAAGATTTATGCTTTGTTAATTTTAACAATCCTATTTGTCTAGGATTAATTAGAATCGACCCACCTAGGGTTAGGTTTAACTTGGAATAGTTTTGAACTTCCTGTTTCTTTTATGATTACTTATGGTAATCTAGGTTTCCGTACCTGGTTTTAGTATATCTTTAGGAAAGTTTTAAACTTTATAAATATACCTAAAACCTTAAATCATAAAATCAAGACGAAGATTACATGAAAATAAAAATTCAAAAAATCCTAGTTCTTGTAATTATGACAATTAGGATTTTCATATAGAATCTTGAATTATGGTTTTAGGGTAAATTACACTGTAGGTCCCCAAACTCCACCCCGTTTTGAAAATCGGTGGAAATGGTCCCAAAATTGGTCATTTATGTGCGTGTTTGGTCCCAAGGGATGAACGGTTGTTAAGTCGCTTCGTTAGTGATGGATATTATTGTAATCTCGCATAAAAACTGTGTTGCAGCGTTGGTCCCTTGTACATTATCATTACCTCGGAGGCAAACATCCGTTATTTTAAATCAATACAACTAGTTTATTAATCCACTACGGAGTAGATAAAACACACACTTATCATCTTATTAGATCCACTTGAGATCAAAGATAAAACATCCATATTTCATCATAACAAAATACTCCTTTATAGAAACACTAATTATTCATCTCGTTATAACATAAGAAATTTTCTTTAAAGCAGGAGGAGCGGTCGTGCCATTCGGTTGTGCCAAAGAACGGCGCATGGTTCCGGACCTCGTGCCATTCTCCCTGGCGCTATCAATACCAGCCCACGCCATTTATTTTTTTTCTTTTTTTCTGTTGTGTGTTTGTGATTTGTATGAAAAAGTTTTTTTTGCTTGTCGATGGGTTTTATTAGAAAGAAGCCAAAAGGGAAGATAGGGAAGAGGAAGGAAGTGTAATAAAATTTTTTTGACCCTATTGTTATAAAACTTGGCATTATATTATTTTAAGGTAATGTATTATTTTTATGAATTTAATTTTAGGGTAATGTATTATTTTGGGTATTTTTTTAATAATAAGTAAATGAAAAAAAAAAATGGCCAACGGCACCAGAAATGTGGTGCCAACGGATGCCCCAGCAAATGTGGTGCCGTTCAGTTTCTAGTGCTGTTCTCCATTTTGCTGACGTGGCACCACTTTTTGAGAATTTTTGAGAACGGCACGAGCCCAACGGCACGACCGTTCCCAGCACTCTTAACACAAACTTAAATCCATCACCACCTCTTTAACCACCACATAACCCACAGGCCAACGACCACCACCTTCGCTGTCGGATCTGACCGTGATCGGCCCCGATCACCTTTGCTGCCCTTTTTTGCAGATCTCATAGTGGTGCCAACCACTAACACATTTGTTGCCGAATTCCATAGTGGTGCCAGATCTGACCGTGACCGGCGCCGATCACCTTTGCTGCCACTATTTCTTGCCGACTCACACATGTTGTTTAAGTTTTTTTTGTTAGATCCAAGTTTTATTGTCATGGATCTAAGTTTTAGTAAAAGACGATGAAGAAGAAAAGTCTTATGGGAAAGAACAAAGTGATTCATGAATGTGTAAAGTGTGTATGTGTACGGCTGTATCCGATAGGTGGCGATGGGAGGAGTCTCTGCAGCGCCGTCCCTGGCACTTGGCGAGCTGGGCGATGGCCTATGGCATCCAACTAGTTAGGGGCATCAATTTGTTTTTGTTGTCAAGTCAAACATGAGATTCGCAATTGTGGATATTTTAGTTTTGGTAGCAAAAGAGAATCACGTGGAAGACGAGAGAGAAGATGAAGCAAAAGAGAAAGAAGATAATTTGTTTCAATATATATATATATAAATGTAATTTTTTTCTGTTTCTAATAATTTTATATGGTATAGTACTATTTTTATTAATAGAAATACATGAGACTCATTTTCGCTAAATAGATAAGGTTGTAAAACTTACAACTCAGATTCTACAATATTCCGTTTAGAAAAATATTCATGTCATGCCACAGTAATACCGCTAACAATTATCAATGATGATTTTGATATTATAGAAATTTTTACATTTCTGTTAGTAATTAATTAATTTATTTACTCCATCACATGAACATTTGCTAAAAAAGAAATCATCTTTATGAGTACAAGTGTTATGGCAAGTATCACACGTGTAAAGGCAACAATCTTTATTTACTCTATCACATGAACATTTTCTGGAAAAAAAGATCACCTTGTTGCCTTATTACTATCCACGAGACACATGTAAAAAGGTGACTAATTATTATGAGAAAAATAGAACAACCTTAAAAAAAGGGTAAATTACACAGTTAAGATAAAAACAAACGAGACATCGAGGCAACTGCACATGGTAGGGTGTGATTAAATGGGAAAAAGAAAAAAAAGATTACTTTAGGGACCAATTATGTAAGTGGAAAAAGACAAAAAATGACCTCCGTCAAAGTTACTTTTTTGAATTTTGAGTCAAGGACCAATAGTGAAATAAGAAATAATTTGAAATTACATAAATGCCCATCGTTGAAAAGTCAAACTAACATCCGTTACGTATAACGGGGCTCGAGGGACCAAATGGGTAACAAAAAGCGACTTAAAGGATTAACGACATCGACCCCCGTTAGATAAGGACTGAATCCGCAATCGGGCCTAATCATAGGGATGAACGGTGTAATTTACCCATGGTTTTATATAGCAATGGACACCCTCAAGGATTAAAGAATCCTTGTGTATTTTGATTCAGAAAAACCCTAGATCCTGAGCCGACATCCTCAGAGGTTCGAAAAACTTTATGTATTTCGACTAAGTTACATGTAAAATAAGAAATCAAGATTAAGGTGGAAAAATCCTTGGTTGATAAAACCACTCAAGGGTGGCCTAGTGGCAAAGAAAGTTAAGACTATCATTCTAAAATGTGTGAGGCCTCAAGTTCAGTTCCTACTAGGTGCACACAACCTTGAAGTGGCTACGCCGACATCTTGAAAAGAGAGAGCTTTACCTGGTTTGAGTATGCGTAGTGGTGGGTTCAAACCTCGTGGATTATTCGGCCATAAAGTCGGAAACCATGATTACCAAAAAAACCTAGGTTGAAAAAAAATACAAAAACCCTAAAAACCCTAACATGCAAGAATCGATCAAACACAAACATAAAAAAATCAAGATTCCATTTTTATGGCAACATTAAAAATTACTAAGAGCCATATATATATATACACACACTAGTAACATAACTCACCCGACGGGCGGGGGGTTCGCTTCATAATAATATAGATAATACAGTACTAAGTTGATGTAATAAGAATTCTACTGAACAACACATAATACTAAGTAGATTACCAAAGTAATATAAATAATCTTTGATTTATATGTGAAATAATATAAAAAATAATCCAAAAATAACCTTAGATAAAACACAAACAATATTTTCTATAAATTGGTTTTTATATCTTTGTTGATTTATCAAGGTTATTGTATTGAACAACACATATACGTTTCAATTCTTGAACAACACATAAGAATAACATTTTGTTATATCAAATGATTTCGTAAACAAATTAAATACTTAACTGAAGCCACGAATTGCACATATATATGTGTTTTGACAAACACAAAAGAAAAACCATGTAGAGAGCAAACCAATAGTCCATGATAGAAAGTTATCGTCATCGTCTTCGTTCTAGATGTATCGTCATTGTCACCAATATGCATTATGATAAAAAAACAGTTTAGCAAAATCAAATCATAAAATATTATGTAACAAAACTATAATCAAGTTAGTCTTTCTTCTCGATATATAATTATGTTACAACCACAAAAAAAATAACATGATCTTAAAGATACAATCCACAAATAAAAAACACATGTGTAACAAATACAAATCAAACATGATAAATTGCCACATATCTTCTAATTTTGATTATCTTATTTAAATTTAGCATACAAGTATTTAAGATGGGAGTATATTATTTTTTTGTATGTTTTCTATATCCTTCTCTGCAAAAACAACTAACAATCTCGCTATACTTGGGTTAGAAAATTTTCATACTTTTGTCTCGAACAAGTTTAGATCTTTATAAAACCTAAATAATTATTTGTGAACCAAGAAACACTCGGATAAAGAGTGGCCCATTTTAATAGCATGCAATAATATCTAGACAAATACATGCAATATGTACATAACACACTTAATTCATATCCCACTGATTACATGCATATTCCCTTAGACAAATACATGCAATAATTCCAAAAAACAGTTCATGCTAAACAAAACGCATGTTATATCCTAATTGCAAGCATATTCCCTTCTCCTCCTAAAACTAACAATCAGCAATATAAGCAGTGTCACACCCCCAAAATTTGACAACAAGAACGGGACGATAACATTTGGGGTGCAATGTCATAGCTCAACAATCAAGTAATAGGAAACGACCTTAAAAGGGGCGTTTTAAAATAAAGTTCATTCGATGCTTCATAAAGATCAGAGCGTTAGTATAAGCAGAATAAGGCTGCGTGTGTATGAGTTCATTCGGTTAGTAGCTGGCAAGCTAGTTGATTTCCATTGTATATTTTCTCGTGTCCTCCTCCTAAACTAACAATCGCAATATATGTATGAGCTCTAGGATAAAATTTTAGATGTTTGATTGGTAAATAGGTTTTCTGAATTAAAAAGTCATGTATTTATGGATGTTGGATAAAATTCTAAATGTATATTTTAGGGGATGAGTATAATCGTTGTTATTATTATTTTCCTTAAAAATTTAAAAGCTTATAACTAATTTAAGGAGCTAAGTATCTGATATATTTTTGAAAATCAAATAGATATTCAACATAGCATAGTGATAGAAATTATATAACCGGTTCCTCTCGCTTTTTAGAAGATATTAATATTGTTTAGTTGGATAGTTATACACAAACATAGGGTAGGGCTTTTGGATTATTGTTGTTATTCTCTGCGAGTTGTCTTAACCATAAGGTCACAAAGTCAAACCTTAGGTCCGTGCATGTGCCAAATATTTTTTAAATAGATAATTCCAAAAAGTTGTAATTAAGAAGTTCTATTATAGAAATATACTGTTCATTTGAGAAGGCTAATTATTGTGAGAAGGAAAGAAGAAATCCTAGCCCTTCATTAACTCCTCTTTTTTAAGATCTAATGGCTTAGATTATATTAGAATTTGCACTAATTTACACTAAACAAAAATAGAAGGGTTTTTTTGTAATTTGGCATCCAAATCTATAGGGGTGGATCGAAACTTCAATCATTTATTAACCGTAAACACTGCTCTAATTCACACACAAAAAACAGTAGTACAATATCCGATTCACCAATGGTTAACCACAATCTTCCACATTAACTCCATCAACCCACGGATACACACGTCCGATCACCCCCCACCCATCACATCCGATACGCCACCGTTAACCACCATCACCATCGTTAACCCATCACTATCACCAAAAAGAAACCCCATCCCCCCCCCCCCCTTATTTTGGAGAAGATGAGCCTTCTTTTAATTCATGAATTACACAGGTTATTTTATTTTATTTTTGATCATTATTTAATTGTAGATATTGTGATAATATATTTATGCATTTGAAGTTATTATCATTGTTCAAATTGTAAATATGTCACATGTGAATGTATAGATTACGAATTAGGTCCTTCATCTGTTCTCTAATGTACTAAGTAGTTTGTAGATAAGGTAGATTAATAACAGAGATTATGTTTATTAAGAGCATCAGAGCGCCTGTAAAAAAGTTTAGTAAAAGCATTTCAATGTGATAAAATATAGAAGATATTATTTTTCACTGGATGAAAAGTTTAGTAAAAGGCATCTTCACATGTGAAAATATTGAAGATATATTTCTTCACTAGTGAAAAGTTTAGTAATAAAGCACCTTCACAGTTAAAATTTAAATTATGAGATATTTTTCTTCCACTGGTGAAAAGTTTAGTAAAAAAGCCAGACTATCACGCATGAAAATATAAGGATATTTTTTATCTCACACTGTAGAAATGTGTAGTAAGATGGTGATACAAGGTGAGTGTACGTATAATTAGATGGATGGGTGAATAGTGTAGTAAAAGGTAAGTGGCTGATAAACAAGATATATTGGAGTTGATGAAGGCCAGTTAAATTCACTTAAAATCTTATCAATCGGATGAGATTTTAATAGGGGAAGCATTTACACACACTTTCTTTTATAAGCGAATTAGGTCTTGATTGTTATAAAGCGATCTAATTAGTTTGCGTTAAATGTACAATTAAAGATTAAGTTTATTAAGAGTATCTTCGTGTTTGAAAAGTTTAGTAAGAGCATCTTCGTGCGTGAAAATATAGGAGATATTTTTCTTCGTGCGGGAAAAGTTTAGTAAGAGTGGATAAAAGTTCAGCTCAATGCCACTTGAGTATATTATTAGGCATGATCATTAGAGCTTGTCAATTTAATCTTCGGGTTGATTTGCGCTAAATGTTTAGGTAACTTGTTAGGTGGTTGGCAAACCTCCAAGAACGACATTGAAACCGGCTCAAACCAAGAGAGAACAAGGATCTAGAAAGAAAACAGATAACCAAAGTACCAAACCAGTTAAGAATGGAGTTTTATAGTACAGGTTTATTAGTACACAAAAACATATCCCAAGTTTCTATGTTTGTTGCGTCTCTTACTTTGCATAATTATCTAATGTAAATTTGTGTATTAGACTTTCTTTGTTTTGATACAGCTCTTGTGATTTTAATGTCATGGGTTTATTATTATTATTATCATTTTTGTTAAATTAGATTAATGTATACAAACACTCTAGCAAGTAACTATAGGTTTTAAGCCATCCTGAATTGGTAGTGTTTGGTTAAGGTCATATTGATCATTGATGATACAGTTTTGGTCATCATGATACAACAATCAGGACCATTTTCTAGCATGAAGAGTCTTGGAAGCTCTTTTGTCCATGTACCATCTTTAACCCATACGTCTTTCCATAGATTAATTGTGTTATTACCTAACTTCCGGATAAGTATGAACGCTAATTTAGGACAGAGGCCAGCTTGTAAGATACTTTTAATACTTTTCCAATGATCTTTGACTATAAAAGAGTAGTGAATAGGATCAGACATGCCACCCTCAATCCCACGTATTTATTTGATGATTGTACTGCGTAGAGGATTAGGCTCAGTTCGTAATCGCCACCACGACTTCGAAAGCATTGTGAAGTTGTTAACAGAAGGACTACCAATAGAAAGACCTCCCATCTTCTTTAACAGGTGGAGTGATAGATTTTGAACTGAGTGCTCATCAGACTTGAAATCACTCCTTTATTCAGGATCCTTGCACTGACATGACCCCTATTTCGTTAGAGCCTGAGTGGAAATTTAAAGAAAATGAACAAGATTACTCCCAAGTTCTGGTGTAAACACTTTGTATGGACATATCCATAGGTCTAAGTGGAACTCTAAGAAAAATTGTATTCCCTTGTGCAAAATATGTCTGTAGCACTTTTTAGAGCATCAACCACTAAAAGTAAAGAAATGTTGCCATTGGAAGGAGTTAAGGTTTATGTCGCGTCTCATTTGAAAAGAGATGAGTTTGAGAGTATTTTGAGGTGTGATTCATTTGAGAGTTAAAGACTAGGCGTGAAAAGAAAAAGTCAAAAACACAAAACCCCCCACAAAAGTAGCAAACATCCGTTATCGAAAATTTGGTGTTGTTTGTAGTAGTGGTGGTAAATATAGTTTTGTTTGTATGCGAGTCTGGTATGACTCATCTAGCAGTACCAAACTTCCAGTAGAAAAATACTAGGCGTGAAAAAAGTGATACTGTAGCAAACATCCGGTAGGAAAAAAGCCCATGCAATTTGTGTGTAATCACTTCATTGAAATGCCAAAATATAAAATGTCATCCACCTTTTGACTTATGCGAGTGAAAGGTCTGCAACCATGGGCTAATACTAGTTTTGTGTCACTTAGGGATGTGAATCTGTTTTCATCCTTGCCATAAATGCTCAATCCTATAACACGGTTACCCCCTCTCTAACCGTTGTAACCTCCATGTCTAGAAGATGAACAGTGATCGTCTAGAATTTCACGTGGATATCTTTACTCCTTATCTACCCCATAAGTAACTATTTTAATCATAACCAAAAAGAAATCAGTTGACGGTCAAATTTTTCAAAAACTAAAAAGTGAATATGGAAACTCAAATTCCAATCATCACTTTGATGCACATCCAAACACCCCCTTAGGGCCTTAACTATCAGTAGCTATATACGGTTTCTAAAAACCTCTTTGGATGATCCCATAACGGGTCAGATGAGTTGAAGGGGTTAAGTGGTTCAGTCATCACATAAATGTATTCAAAGTGCTATAACGTCTTAAATCAGTTTTAAAAATTAAAGAGTTTTATAATAATATTTACCATATTGTTTATCCAAGGATTCATAAAGAAATGGCCATAAAGTGTATGGGAGTCGACCCAACAGTGCAAAATTTAACTTATTTTGGCTTGAACCCAATTTTTGAACTTTTACCAATGTGGGGCACTTCTGTTTATCCTGATTTGACATTTTCTCTTTATGAGCAGCTGGCTATCTTAGCCCCAAACATCCCAGAAATGTACGAGCTGCATTTCGCAGTTCACCGTCCCAGGTAACTTTATCATCCGTTTACTCATTTACATTATGCATTTAGCTCTTCTTTCATATTTTATATTATTGTGAGACTGATATATGTTTGTGGTCTTATATTATTTCTAAGGGAAATTTAATACTAGCAAAGATGACAATTTGCCAAGAAAGGTAACTACGTCTATTTTTTATCCTAAAAATCGAGCTTTCACTCCTAAATTATTCAAGTCTCACTCCAATTGGCGAAAGATAAATTTCATTTTCCACATTTGTCAGCATTAATCTGTTAATTGCATTGTTAGAACGCTAATAAGCATCTATTTGAATCTGCTGAGTGTTGAATGCAAATAAGCATGTTTATGCGTCCTCCTAAGCAGAAAACTACTCTAAAGCTGCTAAACTTTGATTATTTTTTGCAATGTGTTGGATTGATTTTAAATGGTGCTTTGTGGTAGGTTTTCTGTTAGGGACAAGACAGACACTTTTAGACTAAAGATGGGAACATCATATACAAATAAATTTTTTCTTAAAATTTTCCAATGTTAATACTAATTTAGCAAAAACAACATTCGTTTAAACAGAAAGGTAGGCGTAGTAAGCATTGATCACTTTCGTTTTTTCCAAATTGATGGTGTTGAACTAGATTAGGTAAAATGGGCGGGTTGGGTAACTTGTAAATAAGAGTAATTTCTGGTCGTGTCGAAACGGGTTGGGTTGGGTTCACCTGGAGTCCTTTTGTCCAACAGTTGTATTTTTAAGAGTAAAATGCAAAATCATTCATGTCATCATGTGGTTTGTCCGTCTTGGCCTCGTAGGGATGATTATTTCCAATGGTTTCTAACAGTGATGATTTGTGTCAAATTAACAAACCACAGGAACGCTTGTGCGGTTTACTCTAATTTTAATATGTAGCAAGTCAAATACGATTACAAATGCAAATCAAGTATTATCTGAATAATAGGATTTTAGGAGGTTTCATGCACTAAAAGTGCATTTTCTGCAACCCTTAACTTGTTAGACTTATTCGACACATTTAACCAATTTCATTCTACACTTTTATAAACTTTCACGTTTGTTACGTTAGACATAGAACATAATCCCTATCTGACCCGTTAGAAGTAAATGGGTTGAAACTGCCACCTCTAGTTCTTATGCATTGACATATGCTTGAAGCTCATGTATGCCTTGATCTTATGATAGAGAACCAAAAAATTAAAGCTGCATACTGATTGTTGGAGGTGGACCTACTGGACTGGCAGGAGAAATTGCAGTAGATTATCTAAATAAAAAGATAACATTAGTGCATAAAGGCTACGGGCTACTGGAATTTCTTTGAGTGAAAGCATGTAAGAAGACATTAGATTGGCTACAATCAAAGCACGTTGAAGTGAAACTGGAGCAAACTATAAATTTGGAAGATGTTGCAGATGGAAGTAAGCCGTATAAAACTAGTAAAAGGGTTAAAATAAATACATAGTAGTCGAACTGAGAACTACCGGTTGTCATTTTTTGAATTTTTTTTAGATATTTCTCGATGCCTTACACACTTCCAAGCTAGATATGGTAGTTGTTCCTGATTTCTCGGGTGGGGCCATGGAAAATTATGGGTTGATCACCTATCGTAAAGTTGAGCTGCTCCATGATGATTTGCATTCAGTAGCTGCAAACACCCAAAGAGTAGGACATGTCTATATTCTGCGATATGGTCAAGACATTAATGTCTCTTATCATTTTTATCTGATCGACCTTCTTTTCATGTCAGCTTTCGATTGTTGTAACACATGAAGTTGGGCACCAATGGTTTAGAAACTTAGTAACATTGGAATGGCGATATCTTGATCAAACAAGGTGTAGATCAGATTATGACAAGTGGGGGTGCAATTAAAACTGGCCGGCCATCATTGAGAAAGTGTTGAGGTGTGGGACATGTCATTTCAAGTTGTGGCTACAATGTTTGATAACCTAGGTCATCTTAGCTTTCTTTCTGTAACCCTCATTTAACTGACACATCATCAACTGAAAGTGATTAATCTCAAGCCTTGACCCAGCCTACTCTTTCAGGTGAGTTTAGTCCGTACTTCTTTAAAGGTGCCGTTAAGAGCTTGGAAGACTTACAAAGTTGCCAGATGAAGATTTTCCTTACACGAAACAAGTAAAGTTGGTGTATGAAATACTTTGGCTTTCAGCTTTTTCTTGTTATTAATAACACATTAACGTACATACTACCTTTTGTATTTGCAGTTGCATGATTGCATGGGCGCAACTTTAGTTGCATTGGGGCTTGAGACATTCTTAAAGTTTCTACCTTTAAATGTAGAAACACAAGATCTCTCTCAACCTATGGATCTTTGCTATCCTTAAACAGAATATAGTGGCTTTTTCTATCCTGAAACTGTGTTGTGGTTATTATAGACAGTTAAAGGACCTCCATGTTAAATGTCGAGTATTCAGTTCACTTTGTGCTGATGTCACAATGAAGTTTATTATGTCACTGTCAAGTTCTCTAGTTGTGTATCATGGGTAAGTGGATTCATAAATTAATGGTAGGAGTAATATTTATGGTTTTTCAAATCGTTTCAACAGATTTTGAGGAATGCAAATAACAAGACATATAATCGTATTTCTGATCTAAGGAAATAAATTGTTCAACTGAAAAAGAGTCTTGTAAAAGCGGAGTAATATGCAGCTGAAGCTCAAGCTGCGTTGGATGGTGCTGAATCCAAGCTCATGCTTGTTGACGGCGAGTCTGTTGTTGGTGAAAATCCTGCTAGTTTGAGACGCCTGAAGTTAGATGCTACCAAGACAAAAGATGAAGAGTATCTACTCGTTACCTATTTATACTTGCTGAATCGACACTTTTCAAAGGGTTTTGAGGGTTTCGAATAAACCAACAGACATGTCCCATTTATCAATAAAAAAGAAACACACAATTTTTTCTTAACCTAAAACTGACAATCGTTAATATTTGCTAAGTGTGGTTTGTTGGTCCTGCTGGCCACACTACTAAAAAACACAGAGACATTCTAATTAAATTACATAATACATACATAGACTTTCTAACTTGACAAATAATCAACAAAGATTTGTGGATTAACTTTCCAACATTTATTACCAGTTAGTGTGTCTAAAAGGCTACTTTCATCAAGTAGAAATGTTTGACCAGAACGAGTTGTCTTCCCAAAGTTTGTAAGTTCTTATATTAGTTAGTCTGTCAAAGTTGATTCAAGAATAGAAATGTTTTACATGCTTACATTGTAATTTAAGCGACTTCATATATAAAAGTATTCTTTAGTTTTTTACTATGTCTTCCTTCACATGCTTGGAGTAAAATGCAACACAATCTCTACCAGTTTATTAGATGATCTTGTTAACACATGTGAAAGTCTCATCTTTGAATACAAGTAATGGTGGCAAAATGAGGGGGTCAGTTGGGGTTGGTAACAAGTCAAAAGGGGTATTTTTGGTATTTTTCCTGGTTTGGGTACCTCCAAAGTCTTTTTATCCTAAGTTTTTAGTTTTTATATAAGTCTTAAGCATAATCAAGTTTATTTACATAACATATTTAGGATCTTTTGGGCATTAAACATGTACCCTGGGAGAGATTTAACTCAATTTACCCGTTTCTTTTGAGCTATATCTAAAACAATTACCAATTTGACCAACTAGATAACCCAAAATCAAACTATTCATAATTAAATGGGTCAAATTTATGCCCATTACTACAAACAATGAAGAAGTCATAAACAAATGTCTACAGTAGCATGTGCATTCCTTGTGTTTCCTTTTGCTGTACAAAAGATTTTCTCAATGTTTTAAAAAGGAACGACTATCGCATGATACATTTGAGAGAATTCCTTGGAGCCAAATGGTTATCAGAACAATGCTGTCGATGGAGACACACACATGCAAATGGAGACGGATAAAGAAAATTGAGGTTCTGAGATGACCTAAACAAGTAATTCCTTCCCTTAAATTTTTGAGCAGTATGTTGCTAATATTTAGTGTGTAATTTTTATTAGAAATTCTGTATTCCAAGATATATTATCGGTAGAAAGAACATTGGTGTTTGTCAACTTGTGGGCTAAATTTCAAAGCTTTTCGAGGCAATATCTTCCGAGGTTTTGTTTCCTATTATCTTTCTCAATGATTTCGCAACTTGAGTCCAATAAAAGTATTAAATATTTTTTGCACAACTCAGACACAGTTTTAAGATATAAAATACATTTAGTAATGGTTAATTCTCATATATTTCACCCACTTGTTAGTTTTACCCAAAAGGCGTCCAATGTTTTCGTCCTTCAACTTTTTTTGGCTATATAAACATATATAGATTTAAACGATTATTTTTTAATTACATCAATAATAATGATGGGGGAAAAGGAAGAAATGAAAAGAAAAGAAAATTGCAAACTCATAAAAAATGACCATTAACCGATTAAACCGTTGCGTATAGGAGTTATCCGTGTCGGGTTATCGGTGTCCTCGTTGTCGGGTTGATACAGTCGGTTAGTCCCCTGTTATCTGTTTCACTTTGTTAATTGGCTCAATTAGTATTTCCTGCTTTAAGTATGCTACTGAAAGAAAAGTGATGCTAGGCCAACGAACAAATAAATTCCTACATTTAAAAGATGAACCATAAAACATGCGTATGAACAAATTAATATATTACTAGCTTGTTATAAAATCTATCAGTAAGCACAAGAAACTCCCATACATTTCATATAAATTAGTACCAGCGAGAACCAAAATTAGTACAATAAAACTCCAGTAGGCAACTTGCAAGTAACTCTAAAAAACTAGTGGGCAATCCTCCTGTGTAATACTTATACTTTTGGGCTATATAAACCACTAATTGGATTGTTGCATATGTAAACCAATCTTCCTGTGTACTTACTTATACTTTTGGGCTATTAAACTTCTACTAAAAAAATTATATATGTTATTCGGGTCTTATCGGCTCTACCCGATAACACGATAACCCGATAAGCTAAATATCTCAACCCTAACCCGACCCTATAACAATATTGGGTTATCGGGTTCAGGTCAAACTAACTCGATAAGATTTTAAATCTGAATAGACCCGACAAAAAAGCTTATCGGGTTCGGGTTGGGTTGACCCGACCCTTTTGACGCCCCTAGTTGCATGTAAAAAGTTTATATGGTCAGATAAGGAAACAAAAGTTAAGTGACTATACTATGTGGGAAGAAAAACGATACCAAATAAAGTTTCTTGGATTGTTGCACGACAACTAGATGAAAGTTTGAGGATCAAACTGTTTTTGACACTACTAATTATATAAATTGCTTAGAAAATGCTAATGAGATTACTAGTTTTCACCTATTTTAGTAAATAATGAAAGTATTGTTGTATTGAACAGATATGGCCACACATGGACAAGTTAGAGGCGGAAGTACTAACAGAAAGTGTTCATCCTCTATTTAGGAAAGCCGTATATTCTGGTTTGCGTCTGCAGGCGGTCGTTTAACGATTTATCGTTTGCTAGATATTTGAGTTTTAAGAAAAAAGTGGAAAGTGGGTTTTTTTATTATGATGAAAAAAATGAGTGGTTAGGATTGACCCATTTGTTCTTTAAGATGATCATGTTCTTTATGGATCTCACCTCTATATTATATATATTTTTGAGAGTGAATTTCACCGAGGGTAACTTGATAATTTTCTTAATTGCTCTTAGGTTTATATTATATTGTGATATATTTTAGGTATATAAAACTGCTATCATCTTGACACACGGATTGACTTTTTTAAGTTTGTTTTGATTCTAAAGCTAAGTTATGACATTTTGCAGGTGTTGTTAATGTCACTAAAAGCTGGTGGCGTTGACTTAAATTTGACTGCAGCTTCTAATGTATTTCTCATGGTAAGCTGTCATTTTGACCTCTTTATTTAATTGAATTTGTACTCTATTGGTTTCCTAAACATATGTTACGGTGTTACTTTGTGTAGGATCCATGGTGGAATCCTGCGGTAGAGGAGCAAGCCATAATGAGAATTCATCGTATGGGTCAAAAGCGGACCGTTTGTGTTAGAAGATTCATTGTCAAGGTTAGAATGATTCAGTTCTGTTTACCTGTATTAATTTAGTATCGAAAACCATTGAATAGTCCATAAACTTAAATAAAACCCTTTGGCTTTCTCTTCCTTTGACTTTCATGCTTTTGTTCTGGAGCATAATGTCAAAGTCAAACCTGTTTTTCTAACAATCATGAGACTGGGATTTTTTGGTTAAGAACTCCAATCAATGATTTAATCACCTTACTTAACTTGATTTAATGAAATTTATACTAGACTCTGAAAAGGTAGCTAAATGTTTACTAACAACTTTAATTCTTTGACTATTTAAGATAATCTAGCCTACCTAGTGTCAAAATATACATTTGTAGTATGCTAATCTTATTTAAATCTATAGATTGTTTAATAAAAACCACTTTTTTGCATTAATCAAGAATGATAATGACTTGCATTCTATATTTCAATAATTACAACTTGCAATAGAATTTGACTATATTTGTTTGAGAATATATTGACATTTTTTGGTCAATGTGTATAGGATACGGTAGAGGAACGTATGCAACAAATTCAGGCAAGGAAGCAACGGATGATTGCTGGAGCTCTTACTGATGAGGAAGTCAGATCGGCTCGTCTTGAAGAACTTAAGATGCTCTTTAGATGATTTTAGTGTTTTCGCAAAGACTGTTCGTTTTGAAATCAATCAGAATATGGTTGGGGTGTAGTAGTATTTATTGTGTAGCTCAGATAGTTACCACTCTAAATTTTGTATATTAGCATTACCATTTTGAACAATGTCTTACTGATTGCTATATTTTGTGTTGATTATGGTTGATTTGGTGTCTTTTCTTTTTGGCTTTACATAGTAGTAATATAGAATACTTGAACTAGTTATGCTTGTTCATATCCCAAGCAATGTTATTGTCCATTGTTTTCAGCATTCGGAAAATAGTATCTTTCAAAAAGTAGATTAGTACAGAGTGGTGTTGGATGAAGATCATACCATCAAGACTAGTAAATACATGTTCATTTGTACGTTAGTATATAAGGTGTATGAAGCTCATATAATAAATACACATACATTTAATACACGAGCACTACTTTTTTCATCGCGTGTAAATAAAGACTAGTAAATACATGTACATTTTTACATGAATATATACTTTTTCTTAGCGTGTGAATAAACTTTCTTAACTAGTATAAACATGTACATTTATACATGCGCATATACTTTTTACTTCACATGTGAATAAACTTTCTTCACTAGTAAATACACGTACATTTAAACATGGCATATACTTTTTTCTTTGCGTGTAAATAAACTTTCACGCGTGCAAATTATGAGCAAATATTGAAGCTTTGATCTTACTAGCGTATTTTTATACTAGAAGTGCAAAAATAGGAGATATTCATGTTTAATAGACGATTATTTAAGTTTTGTAAGAATATCTTCATGCGTGCAAATTATGAGCGATGATTGAAGATTTGATATTATTATCGTATTTTTTATACTAAAGGTGCAAAAATAAGCGATATTAATGTGTAACAGACGATTATTTAAGTTTTGTAAGAATATATATTCACATGTGCAAATTATGAGCAATGATTGAAGATTTGATGTTACTAGTGTATTTTTTATACTAGAAGTGCAAAATTATAAGATACTGATATTTAATAGACAATTATTTAAGTGTTGTAAAATTATCTTCACGCGTGAAAATTATGAGAAAGGATTAAAGCTTTAATATGAGATATTGATATTTGATAGACGATTATTTAAGTATTGTAAGAACAACTTCACGCGTGCAAATTATTAGCAAATATTAAAGTTTTGATCTTACTCGCGTATTTTGTTTACTAGAAGTGCAAAAATAAGAGATATTGATGTATATTAGACGATTATTTAAGTTTTGTAAGAACATCTTCACTTATGCAAATTATGAGCAAATATTGATATATTGATCTTGCTATCGTATTTTTTATACTAGAAGTGTAAAAATAGATATTCAGACGATTATTTAAGTTTTATAAGAATATATTTTCACATGTGCAAATTATGAGAAATGATTGAATATTTGATCTTACTAATGTATTTTTTATACTAAAAGTACAAAATTGTAAGAAATTAATATTCAATGGGCGATTATTTACGTTTTTGTAAAAAACATCCCTTGACGCGTGCAAATTATTAGCAAATATTGAAGCTTTAATCTTACTAGCGTATTTTGTGTACTAGAAGTGAAAAAATATGAGATATTGATGTTTAATAGACGGTTATTTTAGTTTTGTTAGAATATCTTCACGCGTGCAAATTCTGAGCAAATATTGAAGCTTTGATCTTACTAGCGTAGTTTTTATACAAGAAGTGCAAAAATAGGAGATATTCATGTTTAATAAAAGATTATTTAATTTTTATAAGAATCTTCACGCGTGCAAATTATGAGCAAAGATTGAAACATTGCTCTTACTAGCGTATCTTTATATTAGAATTAGAAGTACAAAAATATGAGTTATTGGTGTTTAATATACAATTATTTAAGTTTTATAAGAATATCTTCACTCATGCAAATTATGAACAAGGATTTAAGCATTGTTATTACTAGCGTATTTTTTTTATACTAGAAGTGCAAATATATAATACATTGATGTTTAATAGACGATTATTTAAGTTTTGTAAAAATACACTCACGTGTGCAAATTATGAGAAAGATTAATGCTTTGATCTTATTAGCGTATTTCTTTTACTAGAAGTACAAAATTAGAAGATATTGATGTTTAATTGACGATTATTTAAGTTTTATAAGAACATCTTCACTCATGCAAATTATGAACAAGGATTTAAGCATTGCTCTTACTAGAGTATTTTTTTTATACTAGAAATGAAAAATATAAGACATTGATGTTTAATAGACGATTATTTAAGTTTTGTAAAAATATCCTCACGTATACAAATTAAGAGAATGAAAGATTTAAGCATTGCACTTGCTAGCACATTTAAGTTTTTTAAATATATAAGTCATTGATGTTTAATAAATTATTATTTAAGTTTTGTAAAACATCTTCGCTCGTGCAAATTATGAGCAAATATTGAAGCTTTGATCTTACTTGCGTATTTTTTATACTATAGGTGCAAAAACATGAGATATTCATTTTTAATAGACGATTATTTAAGTTTTGTAAGAATATATTTTCACATGTGCAAATTATGAGAAAGAATTGAATATTTGATCTTACTAGTGTACTTTTTATACTAGAAGTAGAAAATTGTAAGATATTGATATTTAACAGGCGATTATTTAAGTTTTGTAAAAATATTTTCACGTATGCAAATTATGAGCAATGATTGAAGCATTGCTCTTACTATTATAATATGAGATATTGATGTTTAATATACGATTGTTTGAGCTTTGTAAGAACATCTTCACGCATGCAAATTATTAACAATTATTGAAGGTTTGATCTTATTGGCGTATTTTGTTAACTAAAAGTGCAAAATTATAAGATATTGATGTTTAATAGACGATTATTTTAGTTTTGTTAGAATATTTTCACGCGTGCAAATTTTGAGCAAATATTGAAGCTTTGATCTTACTAGCGTATTTTTTATACTAGAAGTGCAAAAATAGTAGATATTCATGTTTAATAAACGATTATTCAAGTTTTGTAAGAATATCTTCACACGTGAAAATTATGAGCAATGCTTGAAGCTTTGATCTTATTTGCGTATTTTTATACTAGAGGTGCAAAAATAAAGATATATTAATGTTTAACAAACGATTATTTAAGCTTTGTAAGAATATATATTCACATGTGCAAATTATGAGCAAAGATTAAATATTTGATGTTATTAGTGTATTTTTTTATACTAGAAGTGCAAAATTATAAGATACTGTATTTAATAGACGATTATTTAATTATCTTTACGCACGAAAATTATGAGAAATGATTAAAGCTTTGAGCTTACTAGCGTATTTTTTTTTTATAGAACCGCAAAAATATGAGATTTTTCATTATTTAATAGACGATTATTTTAGGCGTGGGTTAGAATATCCCTTCACTAACATAAGCGTAGAAAAATTATTAGCAAAGATTGTTGCTATTGATTCTCACTAGCGTATTATGTTTAGCAGAAGTGCAAAAATATGAAATATTAATGTTTAATAGACGATTATTTTAGTTGTGTAAGAATATCTTTACACGTGCAAATTATGAGCAAATATCTTCACACGTGCAAATATTGAACGAGGATTTAATCATTGCTCTTAATAACGTATTTTTTATAATAGAAGTGGAAAAATATAAGACACCGATATTTAATCGATAATTATTTAAGTTTTCTAAAAATATCCTCACTTGTGCAAATTATGAGAAATGATTAAAGCTTTTATCTTACTAGCGTATTTCTTCTACTAGAAGTACCAAATTAGGAGATATTGATGTTTAATAGACGATTTTTTAAGTTTTGTAAGAACATCTTCACTCGTGAAAATTATGAACAAATATTGAAACTTTGATCTTACTATAGTGTTTTTATACTAGAAATGTAAAAATAGATATTCATGTTTAATAGACGATTATTTAAGTTTTGTAAGAATATATTTTCACATGTGCAAAATATGAGAAATGATTGAATATTTGATCTTACAAGCGTGTTTTTTATACTCGAAGTACAAAAATAGGAGATATTGATGTTTAATAGACAATTACTTAAGTTTTGTAAAAATATCTTTATGCGTGCAAATTATGAGCAATGATAGAAGCTTTGATCTTACTAGTGTATTTTTTATACTAGAAGTGAAAAAATATGAGATATTGATATTTAATAGACAATTCTTTTAGATTTGTAAGAATATCTACATGCGTGAAAATTATGAGCAAGGGTTTAAGCATTGCTCTTACTAGCGTATTGTTATACTCGAAGTGCAAAAATATTAGATATTGATGTTTTATAGTCGATTATTTAAGTTTTGTAAGTATATCTTCACGGGTGCAAATTATGAGCAAATATTTAAGCTTTGATCTTACTAGCTTATTTTTATATTAGAAGTGCAAAAATATGATATATTAATGTTTAATAGATGATTATTTAAGTTTTGTAAGAATATATCTTCACATGTGCAAATTACGAGCAAGGATTGAAGATTTGATCTTACTAGTGTATTTTTTATATAAGAAGTGCAAAATTATAAGATATTGATATTTAATAGACGACTATTTAAGAATTGTAAAAATATTTCACGATTGCAAATTATGAGCAAGGATTGATGCATTGCTCAAACTAGTGTATTTTTTATGCTAGAACTGTAAAATAGGAGATATTGATGTTTAATAGACCATTATTTAAGTTTTGTAAGTTCACGCGTGCAAATTATGAGCAAATATTGAAGCTTCGATCTTACTAGTGTATTTTTTATACTAGAAGTGCAAGAATATAAGATATTCATGTTTAATACACGATTATCTATGATTTGTATGAATATCTTCATGCGTGCAAATTATGTTCAAAGAGTGAAGCTTTTATCTTACTAGCGTATTTTGTAGACTTGAAGTGCAAAAATAGGAGATATTGATGTTTAATAGACGGTTATTTAAGTTTTGTATGAATATCTTCGCGAGTGCAAATTATGAGCAAAAATTGAAGCTTTTATCTTACTAGCATATTTTTATACTAAAAGTGCAAAAATATGAGATGTTGATGTTTAATAGACGATTATTTAAGTTTTGTAAGAATGTATCTTCACATGTGCAAATTATTAGCAAGGATTGAAGATTTTATCTTACTAGTGTATTTTTTATTTAAGAATATCTTTGCGTGTGAAATTATGAGGAAGGATTGAAGCGTTGGTCTTACCAACGTATTTTTTATGTTATAAGTGCAAAAATAGGATATATTGATGTTCAGTATACGGTTATTATGTTTTGTAAAAATATATTCGCGCGTGAAAATTATGAGCAAAGATTGAAGCTTTGATTTTACTTGTCGTATTTTTATACTTGCGTGGTGACGTGTTCATATTTTTTTTTTTTTTTTTTTCCCTCTTGTGTCGTTATTTTATTAGTGTATATGAATATCAAATCTGATTTGATGCAAAACCTCCTCGTAAAGACACCCATGGAGACGAGATTAGGATTTTATAGCATTCTTGGATCTTTCATAGGAGCAAACCATCATACCCCAAGTTGTTTTCTCGGTTAACTGATCCAAAACTTGAATGTACAACCACTGCAATATTTTTTTAGCGTCTTGCTAGCTTCAATGAAATTCGCTGTTAAAACAAAAGAAGATTTACGCGATGACTTAGCTAATATCATGCCATAATAAGCAATTCAATACTCGAGCAATGACACTGGTAGCTTGGCAAATTTGGAAACCAATTTATTAAATGTAGCATTCTGATTCTAATTACAATAATACACTTTATCGCGATTAAAAAGGATAAACTCACGTAATCAACACTTGCCAAACAAGGAACGCTTCAGAGGCCCACAGTAATAGAAGATTGTACATTTTTTTAACGGAAAGAGACATTTGTACATTATTTGCCATAAAGATGAATAAGAAAACTACTCCGTACTAGTAACTTCAAGATTGTTTACTCATAAATAGTTTGTAGCTACCCAATTATAAACCATTGTCCATATCTGAATGCCACGATAACCTTCTACCATTCGTATCATCTACATCAATATCGGTTTCATCTTCCCCTTCTTGGTTCTCACCTTTTTGAAATCTGCGTACTCATCATTTCCACGCTTAAATGTGGTCACACATTCAGTACTGTTGGTGATGGTTAGTCGAGTATGATATTTGTTATGTGAATTGGTAGGGACCACCCATAACATTTGAAGGGTTGTAAAAGATCCTGTCATTGTCGATATTGCTTCAAAGTACCTACTACATGACACTAAGACCACATGGATTGTGTGTTTCTTTTTTTTACGTTTCTAGTCGTAGCTCATTGTCCTGATCGGTACATAAACCATCATTACTAATCTTAGATACAAGATATTAAAGTATGTTGAAGTTGAAGCCTTGTCTAGACATATAAATATATTATGGTATCATCAGAGACGTAACTTACTGATATATATCGAATTAATAATAATAGGACATGGATAGTTTTTTATTGATAGTTTGGCCTAATTTGAGAAGGGTATACGATCTCCTTTTACGAAGAAAAGTTGACTATGATAAATGAAAAATCGATAAATAACAATGATAGAGACATATTATTTATACTATCCTATTCCTCTTAGATTTAAATATGGTAAATGCTTAAAATCAAGTTTATTGCTCCCTAATTTCTTTGGTAATTGATTTCTCAGTAAATTCTAGCTCGCTGTTGACCTTTTATTGTTTGTCCATCTAATTATTTTGACCATGAATTGTTTTTGAACCCAATGGAATTCAGCCATTCCCGAACAACGGTTTCTTTTTGTTGAGTACACCTTCAGTGGGTCTTTATCATTACTTCCCTCCGGTAAATAGCCTGTGTCCTCAAGGCGGAAATGCAGAATTTTTTCAACTACTATATTTTTTTTTTGGGATGTGGGGATAGCGGGTAAGAGTTTGGTATTCTGTGGGGTGGAGTTTGGCAAAAGTGGATTGAATGGAGTCTGTGATCTAACACGGGGTAGATGTTTGACGGCTTTTGTTCAACGGACATTGGTGTATTGGGTGATATAGGTTGTAGTGGGGCATGGTATGCAACGGATATACACTTCTGGATTCAACGGCTAGATGTGGAAACAGGTATGATTTTTGCGGCGGCCGGTTTACAATTGCCTTCTGTTATATCGCTTCCCATCTATTGAAAAAAATCATGAACAATTCTTTCCAGTTGGCTTGATATTTAATGTGGCTAACCATTGATAACCCATAAACTAGATCAGCTCCTCCAAGAGAAAAAGGATGAAAATCTTGAGTGATTTTGAGATCATTAATCTGTACAGGAAGATTTTTGCAGATTTGTCCACATCGAATTACATCCCCGTTACCGATTTGAACCCCGAAAGGCGCTAACGGCTGAGTAGCCAGCTTAAGTTCATTCACCAAGACATCTGAAATGAAATTGTGTGTAGAACCTCCGTCAATTAAAATTAAAACTTCAGTAGAATGAAGCATACCGTGGACCTTCATCGTGGTAGGATGTGGCTTCCCAGAATTGCATGTAAATGATTTCCTAGAGGTGCAAAAATAAGATATATTAATGTTTAACAAACGATTATTTAAGCTTTGTAAGAATATATATTCACATGTGCAAATTATGAGCAAAGATTAAATATTTGATGTTATTAGTGTATTTTTTTATACTAGAAGTGCAAAATTATAAGATACTGTATTTAATAGACGATTATTTAATTATCTTTACGCACGAAAATTATGAGAAACTGTATTTAATAGACGATTATTTAATTATCTTTACGCACGAAAATTATGAGAAATGATTAAAGCTTTTATCTTACTAGCGTATTTCTTCTACTAGAAGTACCAAATTAGGAGATATTCATGTTTAATAGACGATTATTTAAGTTTTGTAAGAATATATTTTCACATGTGCAAATTATGAGAAATGATTGAATATTTGATCTTAAAAGCGTGTTTTTATACCCGAAGTACAAAAATAGGAGATATTGATGTTTAATAGCCAATTACTTAAGTTTTGTAAAAATATCTTAATGCGTGCAAATAATGAGCAATGATAGAAGCTTTGATCTTATTAGTGTTTATACTAGAAGTGAGGGAATATGAGATATTGATATTTAATAGATAATTCTTTTAGATTTGTAAGAATATCTACATGCGTGAAAATTATGAGCAAGGGTTTAAGCATTGCTCTTACTAGCGCATTCTTATACTAGAATTGCAAAAATAGAAGAATACACGAGACTAGCTAAATCTCCAACATAAGCACATTCAAAACTCAGCAATGACATTGTTAGCTTGGCAATGACAACCAATTTCATTAAATGTAACAATTTGATTCTAATAGCAATAATACATTTATGCGATAAAAAGAAAATCACGTAAATCACATACTTGCAATCAAGAACGCTTCAAGGCCCGTAATAGAAGATTGTACATTTTTTTAACGGCAAGAGATGTTTGTACATTATTTGCCATAAAAATGAATAAGAAAGATACTCCGTACTAGTAACTTCAAGATTGTTTACTCATAAATAGCTTGTAGATACCTATAAACCATTGTCCATATCTGAGTGCCACGATAACCTTCTACCATTCGTATCATCTACATCAATATTGGTTTCATCTTACCCTTCTTGGTTCTTACCTTTTTGAAATCTCGTACTATCATTTCCAGATAAATGTGGTCATATAATCAAAACTTGTTGGCGATGGTAGCTGAGAATGACATTTGTTATGTGAATTGGTAGGGACCACCCTTAACATTTGAAGGGTTGTAAAAGATTCTCTCATTGTCGCTTCAAAGTACCTACTACATGAAACTAAGGCCACATGGATTGGTCGAAGCATGTCCTGCTCGGTACATAAACCATCATATAATCTTAGAAACAGAATTGAAGTATTTGAATTGAAGCGTGTTAGACAAAAAAATATGGTATATCAGATACGTAAACATACCCTCGTGGTTCCTGAAAGTTATGAGTCCAATGGATATCAGAAATAGAAGGTGCAGGGTGCCATAATCACTTGCAGCACTCTGCAATCGTTCTGAGAAATCTTTATGTTTATCCAAAAAAGCGCGAAATGAAGTAAATATGAGTATCTACTAAACAAGAGATGTCAATCATATAGACTAATATAATGTGTAAGAAATTTCTTTCTATTTATTTTTTTAAATCTTAGAAAAGAAATAGTTGGCAAGGTTAATTTGGTATTTAGATCAAAGAAATGGTAGCTAACCTGATATTCCGCTTCCACAGGAATATATTCCAATGGAACTGGTTGTTGAAGATGAGCTATAACACAATCCTGCAAGTCAAAATTAAATCAATAAGAGATACATTAATGTACACTGGCAATCAGTCTTTATTTTCCCGGTGATTTACTTCCATTATCAGATATTAAGACATACTTCATCTCATGCAAAATGCCACAATCATTGTCTTCTAGGAAGTCACAAGCAACTTGTAACAATATCTCTAAATTGATTAAAATTACTAATTTGCCATTATTGCAGGGCAAATGATGGTACTGATATCAATCAAGACGATCCAAACAGTAAAACATTCTCCTAATACTACAATTTGAATCAAACATCAGAAATTTGCATACTCCCATATGAGTTAGAACTAGTAAAACAGATAAAAAAGGTGCGAGTGGGGTTGACCAAATGACAAACACAATTTTATCCATTTTAAAATCTCATACATAAAGTTCAACTGATTTGACCTTTGTTTTTTAGTTATGTCTTTAATAATATCCCTTTCGACCCTTGAGACAAAAATTAAACCCAAAACCGGCACATTTTCAAGTAAATGGGTCAAAAATGTCAAATGTAATAGTAAAGGTGGAGCATTATTCTTTGATCTATTTAACCGAACACAAGAATCTTTTAAATAATAAATCAATTAAACTCTAATAGTTACAACAGTTGATCTGTGCTAAATTACCAAGTGTTGATTGCATGCAGGCTACAACAAGAGGCGCCAACATACGAGCCAAATAACTCGTTTTGAATGTTTACTAAAAGAATTACAAAAAAGAGCCATATCACATGTATGTGTAATTATAACCACATTTACCTTATTCTGGATAAAACCTTACATTATAGTAGTCAATCAGAATGGGTTTCGGATCCTGACCTTTGATCTGCTTCTCATCTGGCTTTTTCAGTAAACCTCCAACAAGCTTCCAAAAGGCATTTCCCCACAAAACAATGTAGGTTGTGCAAAATAAGAAGTTGAATTGAAACTATGCAGAATCATGTAAATCTTATTATTATAACCTGATCATCTCCTTGTGTGAAGTCAAATGCACAAGCTCCATCAGTGGTTCCAGCAGCAAAAGCAAAGCCCATTGCAGCAGGGTACGTTCTGACCGACTCACTAACATTTGAAAATCTGACTGAAAGGTCAGAGAAATCAATATATGAGTGTTGATACCCAACTTTACCTTTCAGTTGCACACATGCACTCTGAAATAGTTCCGCTGCTTATTTGAATTGGCGTTCGCCAATGATGCGTGTACTCTTAAATTCATCCGGTAACTATGCAATAATAAAATGGCTATAAGTGATTTTGTATCATTTCCTATTATTTAAGATGGGTAAGGTAGTGCATACCTTGGACCACGACCAAAAAGGATAATCATTAGCGTTAAGGGGAATGATATCACCTACCTGAGATGTGAGCTAGCGGATACAACCTCTTTAGTTCTCGTGCTTGAGGGAAGAGAGAAACCCATGAGGGGGTTTTGAAAATCCCAGCGGTCTCACGTTCTGAGCTCTGGATGTTGTCATACGAAAAACAACGATTTAGAAAGGACTATTAACTATAACATGAAAATTCGCAAGGATGGAATAGTTAAATCATCCAAACACTCAGCTTTCGTAGATATTGTTGGGAGACAATTTTAAATATACAACAGATTATTGTCTGCATGCTTTGTCTGCACGTCACAAGAATACAAATATTTTCGGTAAATATACAATAGATTATTTCTTAGGATATTTTTCAAGAAAA
>BQNB010067498.1:1970-34182 GCA_026074375.1 Tanacetum coccineum | reverse complement strand
ATCAATTCAACCCCATACTGCGCATATAAAACTAAAGCTTCACAAGAAATTAAATTTCATAGTTTAATATCCGTATTAATTTGACCAAAAACCCCGGTTTTGTAAATAACACATAACTGGTAATAAGGAGTATGCTTACGTTTGTAGTACTAGACATGTTAAATCCAAATTTCTCTATAATTATAGGTCCATTTTGAAGAGTTTCATAAAGTCTATTTTGCAAATATTGACTAGACACATGGCATATCATATATAAGAAATTAAAACAGACAGAAAATTAGTGTAAAATTAAAGACAAACTCTTATGTTGAAAGCAGTATTCACATAATGCCTCGAGTTCTCAAAAGAGTCTTCCCCAATTGGAGAACCATAAGACTCTCACTAGGTTTTCTGCTAAAGTGCCTAGATCGCCACATCCATCATATTACATGATTGTGTGAGTCTTACAGCTGAGATAAATCAAGAATAGAATAACATGACATCTTAATTAACTTTTAATTTTAATTTATTCTTATTATCAAGTAACCATTTGTGTTGATTGTAGGCGTTTATTCATTATTTATGGCAAGGATTGCATGTCATTGCCATAATTTTCTAATAAAACAATAAATAAACTAGATTTCATGCAGCCTTAAGCGTGTTTAATTATGTGTGTAACCCATAATACAGCAAAACGAGTTGACTCGTGATGCCACTGTTGGGATTTGATAACTAGTTTACCATTAAAACTATGAGTACGCAGAGGATATGGATCAAGTAAGGAGCATATGATTAACACACATAATAAATAAATAATAGGGTAAACAAGAAACCTAACCCTTGTAGTCAACAGCAAATGATTATGAAACAAAGTGACTAAATTGTCACCTCTACGAGTGCTCACACAAACACGTCTAACAAGCACGCCCGAATGCTAGTCCTACTTCACGTGTACCCAATACAACCTTTGTATACTAAACACTCCTGAATAAAATCTAAAATACCACTCTTGTATTATGAACTGAAAATCAGAAAGTGAAGTCTAGGGTTTCACCGAATTCGGTTTGAATGGAAAATGCCTAAAGTGAACCGAAAATCACCCAAGTGAACCCTAGATCGTTTCTACTTGTTCTCACGCCTTGAGAACCTATAAAACAACGTCTTACGCCTCTTGTACCAGACCTGGGATCAAACCACACTTAGAAAACCCTTTAAAGGTTAACCGAAATTAGACAGATGGTTGTAGAGTGAACCAAAAATCAAAATAACTTAATTAGGGTTTTGATTTTGGCTGGTTTTAGTTTAGGATAAGGAATGACAGATTTTTAGGAGAGTGTGTGATGTATGGGATGAATTTATGAGCTAGGGGAAAGAGGTTTTATAGCCTCCAAACCCTTCTCGTGATAAGGATCAAAACCTTGAGTTTTAACCTTATCAAAACACTTCCAAACTTTATCTTCAATTTCTTCTCCTTATCACCTTAGTACAATGAGTATAGACACTCTCTAAAACCCTCCATTTGACCGGCCACCTATTGGACATCCATAGGGTTCTTGTCTTAATCGTCCATTGTCTAAACGGTTTGTTTACATAGAAACGTTACGTGAAGTATTAAGCACACTCTATGTGTTTAACGTGTGTGCCCCTAATAGGCTCACACACTTCTAGTCGTATAGGTGCTATCCAACTACCATAATCTAACATCTTCGTCCGCTGTCCGATCGATACCTCCGGTATGATAACGTTTCTTTGGTATGGGTGGTCCGTTTGATACCTCCAGCATGGTAACGTTTATTCGGTATGTGTGGTCCGGTCGATACCTCCGGTATGGTTTTTGGGTCATGTAAAAGGATTGTCTCATGACGTTTGGACTGACTAGGGGCTTCGGTTTAAGTCATTTGGATGTACTCGCGACGGGTTCATCTGTTGGATGTGAAAGAAAAAGGGTGACGGTTTACTAGCAAAGATTTGAGTGGGTTTACAACATCAGATCTGAGACGGATGTACTCACGGCGGATGTACTCACGACGGATTCGGTGTCATATTGTTCGGTTGATACCTCCGGTGGGTTTAGAACATCATGTGCTGAATCATTCCATAAGGTGACTTAGTTACGGCTGCTCGGTATGTTCCGGACACCCTTATTTTTACTTGTCCGACTGCCATGAGAATTATGAGAAAATATAAATCTTATGTTGAGAAATGTAGTGTTAAGTGTGCACATCTGCCTTTTCTTTTAAAAAATAGTAGGTACTAACACTATGCTCTTTTCATGTGTAAAGTTAGTCCTGCTTATAGGATCTATGCCATATATGCTCACTGTAGAGCATGTTAACTAATAGAACAATTATCACACTTATAGGGGGGCCGGGAATTATCACAATGTGTACAATGTTATTTGATGACTAAATGATCTATAATGACGTATAATAGGCATACCAGGCCTATGGGCCTGGGCCGTATTACTACAATGGGCTCCGGGCCCAACTAAACAAATAACCAAGCCAAAACAAAGCCCAAGATAGCATCGGCACGACCGATCATAGCAAGACAGACGCGGATCAGTTTAGGCCACTTCCACATATCACCACGGAAGGAAATCCGTGTCCACAGTCACGATTAACACGGATCCTTGCCTGACAAGGGTCCCACTCTGGCCACTACAACTATAAGCGAAATTACTAGGAAACCCTAGTATTTGATTTCACTATAAATAGGAGTCCTCTGACACACCACAAGATACACAATTCTCTGACATTCTCTACACACATACATTCTTTTACAACATTAGTACTTACTCTCACACCATAGTCCAATCGTGGGGTCCGTCCCCACGATAAGACTAACGGTTCTTTTCTTTACAAGCGCAGGAAATCACCTCTTTTACTTGCTCTAGTACAAGATTCAGTCCATTAATTGCCTACTGGCCCAATCCAGTAAGCATCCTCAATCCATTTCACTCCCTAACACACATTTTTTGTACTAACAAGTTGGCATCATCTGTGGGACCGGAATACAACCACATTTTCTAAAATACTCACCATGAGCACTAACGAGCAAACTCCGCGTAGCCAACCCACGTCCGCCGTGAGGAACATGCTAGGGAAGGATCAAGCTCTACCAGACTCGGTAAGACCTATCTCCGATGAAGCTCTGCGAGAATACTGTGACAAAAATTACCATCAGATTCATAGCTGAAAAAGTGCACCAAGAAAAGGTGCAGCAAGAGAAGCTCAAAGCAGTAAAAGCTCGCCTTAACTTTAAAGAAACCTCATGGCACTCTGAGTCAGGAACGCCGAGCAGAAGAAGGAACCTTAAGGAAAGGATTGGGCCTAGGCGTGCTCGTAGCATGTCTGAAAGCCTGGAACTAAGGCACGGCCGTTCCAGATCACCGAGAAAGAAGGATCCGGAAAGGGGAACAATGTTCAAAAGATTGGAAAAAGGTGTGTTTCACCGGCTAGGAGGTAAGGAGAAGAACGTGTCTGCACATTCAAGAGACTCAGGGCATAGGTCATACCATAGCAATCGTAGGGACACAAGAAGCTGCTACCAGAGTTCTCGTTCTATAGAAACAGAAGTTGCTTCTGAGAAACATCGCCACAAAAGAGAGTACTCGCAAAGAGCGGAAGCACTGTCGAAAAGTGAAGGAAGTGCATGAGGGCATTGGAAGTCAAAACCAAAGAAGCAAAATTCGAGTGTTGAGAATGACCTATCCCAACCATGGGTATGTGAAGAAACAAATCCTTTCACTCCTCGGATCCGTTACTTTGACTTCCCAAGAACCCGGATGCCTAGTCATATCAAAACGTATGACGGAAGTGAAGATCCGGAAGATCACTTAAAAATCTTTCAAGCGGCCGCCAAGACGGAACGCTGGGCAATCCCAACCTGGTGCCATATGTTCAACTCCACACTCACGGGAAATGCCAGGGTATGGTTCGATGACCTTCCAAAAGAATCAATCGACAGTTACGACGATTTAAGAGAAGCATTCCTAGAAAATTACCTACAGCAGAAAAAATGTATCAAAGATCCGGTCGAAATTCACAACATCAAGCAGAGAGAAGGGGAATCCATGAAGGAATTCGTGCGAAGATACAAGCTTGAATGCAGGGATGTAAAAGGAGCTCCAGAATGCATAAAAATCTCTAGATTTATGCATGGAATTACCCATCCCGAGTTAATCAAACGATTACATGAAAAAAATCCCTAAGTCAGTAGACGAAATGATGAGGGTAACCATGACATTCCTTAGAGCGAAGGTAGCGGCTTCTAATCGTAAACGGAAGAAGTCATTCTCGTCCTGAAAACAACAAGAAGCTGGACAAAAGCAAAACTTCAAGAAGGGAAGCTTCCGGAACCAACAAAGGATGAAACAAAAGCAAGACAGATTCACCCTCCTAACAAAGACACCCAAAGAAATTCTAGCCTTGGACAAAGGGAAGTTTAAACCCCCTCCGCCGATGACAACGCCGGTAGAAAAAAGGAACGCTAGCAAATTCTGTGAGTTTCATGGGGAAGTAGGGCATACCACTGATGAGTGTATGCACCTAAAAAGACAAATAGAAGAAATGTTAAAGGCTGGAAAGCTATCACATTTAATTAAGGAATTGAAGCAAAATACTAGAAAAGACCAAGCGAAGACAGTAAAAAAGGGGGAAACCTCAGGAAAAGACAAGTCGTTGGCAATATTAATGGTACAAGCGTGGCAGAGGGTAGCAAGACAAAGAATCACTCAAACTTTCTCCCCAGAGTCAGTAATCTCTTTTCCATCGCTAGGGGAAGAGGACGGGATGGAAGGCCCCATGATTATTGAGGCTGAAACGGGAGGACATTGCGTACATCATATGTATGTGGACGGAGGCTCCTCTTTAGAAATTTTGTATGAACATTGCTTTAATAGATTCCGTCCGGAGGTTAAAAATCAGATGGTCCCTGCAGCCACACCGTTGATCGGGTTTAGCGGAGAGATAATATGGCCACTAGGCCAAATATCGCTGCTGGTAAAGATAGGTGATGAGGAACACTCAACTTCCGCATGGATGGACTTTATGGTTGTAAGATCACCATCTCCTTACAACGGGATTATAGGAAGACCAAGGGTAAGGAAGATCCGAGCAATCCCATCCACGACACACGGAATGCTAAAATTCCCAGTAGTTGGCGGAATTGTCACATTACGGAGCAGCAGGATTATCCCACTAGAATGCTCGATGGTTTTAGAGCTAGGGATGCCGCGACCTGTCATTAACCAAGTCACGAAAGAAAAAATTCAGGTGGCAATCCACCCAGAGTATCCGGAACAAACTGTAGCGATAGGCTCAACTCTGACGGAAAAAGGACGAAAGGAGCTATGTGGACTCTTAAGACGTCACCTTGACGTGTTTGTCTGGAAACCAGCAGACATGACCAGAGTTCCGCGGCACATAGCCGAACATAGACTAAATATCCGTGAAGGATGCTTACCCGTTAGACAAAAGAAAAAGGGTAAAGCATCGGAGAGAAATTTAGTAATTTGCGAAGAAGTAGAAAAGCTGGTGGATGCCGGTATCATGAAGGAAGTTCATTATCATAGCTGGCTGTCAATTCCAGTTATGGTAAAAAAAACACGACGACAGTTGGAGAATGTGCGTGGATTTGAAAGACCTAAACAAGGCATGCCCCAAAGATGGCTACCCGTTGCCGGAAATAGATTGGAAAGTAGAATCCCTCTGCGGATACCCTTTCAAATTCTTCCTGGATGCATTCAAAGGATACCACCAAATATAAATGGCGGAAGAGGATGAGGAGAAGACGGCGTTCATCACAAGCCAAGGAATATTCTGTTACTTAAAAATGCCGTTCGGACTAAAAAATGCTGGAGCAACCTACCAGCGCCTGGTGGATAAGGCTTTCCAAAAACATATTGGCCAAAACCTGGAGGTATATGTAGATGACCTAGTCATTAAGAGACGAACGGAAAAAGAAGTGATCAGATACATTGAAGAAACGTTCAGAACCCTTAGGGAGATAAACATGAAGTTAAATCCCAAAAAATGTGCCTTTAGGATAAAGGAAGGCACATTCTTAGGATACAAAGTGGATGCGGATGGACTAAGAGTATGTCCGGACAAGGTAGAAGCGGTTCTTAACCTACCATCTCTAAGGTGTTTGAAGGACGTGCAAAGACTAAATCGGAAGTTAGCAAGCCTAAACAGATTCCTGTCTAAATCTGCGGCCAAAACTTAGAAGTATATGTGGACGACCAAGTCATTAAAAGCCGTACAAAAAAAGAAGTAATCAGAGACATAGAAGAAACATCCAAGACCCTCAGAGAGATAAACATGAAGTTAAACCCCAAAAAATGTGCCTTTGGGATGAGGGAAGGCACCTCCCTGGGGTACAAAGTGGATGCTGACGGACTAAGAATATATCCGAACAAGGTAGAAGCGGTCCTCAATTTACCATCTCCAAAGTGTTTGAAGGACGTGCAAAAACTAAATGGGAAGCTGGCAAGCCTAAACAGATTTCTGTCTAAATCAGCAAAAAAATCGTTGCCATTCTTTAAAACTCTAAAGAAGTGCACAAAGAAAAGCGATTTCTAATGGACCGCGAAGGCAGAAATGGCATTTAAGCAAATGAAAAAATTGATAGCCGAATTACCCATGTTAACTACACCAAAAGAAAAAGAGGAGCTGATCATGTATCTGGCGGCTGCAAAAAAAGCCATTAGTGCGGTCCTAATGACGGAAAGGGACGGGAAGCAAATGCCTATCTACTTTGTTAGCCGTGCATTACAGGCTCCGGAAGTCAACTACACTCTAATGGAAAAACTAATACTTGCCCTGGTAAGTGCTAGAAAGCGACTAAAAAGATATTTCCAGGCACACATAATAGTTGTAATCACAGACCAACCGATATAGCAGATGCTGTCTAATCCGAAGGTGGCAGGAAGATTGCTCAAATGGAGATTTGAGCTAAAAGAGCACGACATGCATTATAGACCAAGAACGTCTATCAAGGGACAGATTTTAGCAGACTTCATTATAGAACGTCCGGAAGATGACCCTCTAGATACACCAATGGAGGACAAGGAAGAACTTCCGGATCCATGGGTATTATTCATGGACGGATCATCATGCATAGACGGTTCCGGAGCTGGCCTAATAATTACGAATCCGAAAGGAATAGAATTCACATATGCTCTAAGGGTCAGGTTTAAGGCTACCAATAACGAAGCAGAGTATGAAGCATTGATAGCCGGTCTCTGGATAGCAGGACAAATGAGAGTAAAAAACCTTCAAGCAAATGTAGATTATAGACTCGTAGCTAATCAAGTAAATGGAATTTACGTAGCAAAAGAGCCAGGCATGATCAAATACTTGGAGAAGGTGAAAAACCTCGCCAACGCTTTTTAAGAATTTTCCATCAAATAAGTACCCACAGGAGAAAACAAAAAATCTGGCGTGCTAAGCAAGATGGCATCTACCAGCTTCACCCACCTAAGCAAGAAAGTACTTGTAGATGAACTCAAGGAAAAATCAATAGATAAAAAGGAAGTACTAGCGGTAGTAGAAGAAGAAGGACACACGTGGATAACTCCAATCTATGAGTACCTAACTAAGGAAATTCTCCCAAAAGAAAAGAGGAAGGCAAGAGCTATACGCAGCAAGGCAGGTAGGTATGCCATGACAAATGGAATACTATACAAAAAATCATTCCTCAGACCATGGTTACGATGTGTTGGGCCGCTGCAAACAAACTACGTTTTGAGAGAGATCTATAAGGGATCATGTAGCATGCATGCCAGCCCAAGATCCATGGTGGCAAAAGCATTAAGATCAGGATATTACTGGCCAACTATGCACACAGACGCTAGGAACTTGATAAGGGAATGCAGTAGCTGCCAGGTTCACCGCCCCGTGCCAAGGAACCCACAGCAGAAACTAACGCCCATCACGTCTCTATGGCTATTTTAAAAATAGGGGATTGATATAGCTGGACACTTCCCGAAGGGTCCTGGCAAAGCCAAGTTCCTGATAGTAGCAATCGATTATTTCACCAAATAGATAGAAGGCCATTTTAAAAGGCATGTGTGTGTTAGACTTGCTAAAACACACCTTGACATATTCGACCTTCTTGTAGCTCATTTACAAAGATAAATGCAAAAGTTTCAGTGGACAACGAACTATAGATCGTAAGTCAAACATAGAGCATCACTTATTACAAACTTGAACGTCTAATTCTAAACATCATCCGTATTTTATGCTCTAACAGAACTATTAGTTATAAACCTGCGTTTGTTGTAGATATAATTTTGTTTTCGAATATATTTGCTTAAACTTTAATGAGAAATACAATAAATACTACTGTAGTGTTTTGAAACCTAATGACATGTTGACTCGACCGAATCAATTTAAAACTCAATTTTTAAAACATTGATAAATGCTTGTTATTGGTTGTTGCATTATATAACCACGTGTAAATGTTATTCTTACAAACTTGTTATTAACATGCGTTAAAACTTTAAATACTACTCCATAAATTAATAAATAATGTTTTACATGATTCTCATGCATTCATCTCTTTTTATCTCAACGCATAAGCAACTATGCTTCCGACAAACAAACTAAAGAGGTTCAAACCAAGCTATACTTATCTTAGTTAAAGCGGCTCCCAAGCTTTTTTTGGTTAACTTATTTTTTTTGAGTTAAAGACGCGTCTAAGTCTAAAAAAGGCAAGAATATCGAATTCCTTGGCTCATGATTCATGAACAATACAATAAGCTATGTACTAAATTCTAAAGGTTATGACTTTGAACTTCACTAACTTGAGTTGGATTCTTTCCTCCTACTTATAATGATGAGCGTTTACCTACTTTCTTTCACAGTGCAATGTGAGATGCTCAAAACCCAATTGTATTTATACAATTTGTTATACACTTTGTGTGGTTTGAAATCAACTTTACTACATGCTATTAGATAATAAATATAAGCAACAATTAATATATGCTTACTATTATAATTGCATTAACTTAAATTTTCACGATTTTGATTGTTTTAGTGATCTCTAAGTAATTGGTAACATTTTAAAACATAAGTTCTTAAAATAAGTTGAAGGTTCTTATGGAGAAGACTACACATGAAACCATGAAGAATACAAAAGGTTTGAAAAATGCTACGAGCCTGAGATGTTTAATCTCAGGCAACCCGTTCATCATGGCCAAGACTACTTGTACGTATAAGTGTTTAATCTTTTTTATTTGTTTGCTTATGGTCATATTAACTATACTTAAAATAAATGATTAGTTGTTATAGTTGAATTGAACTAGTGTAATGCAAGTCAGGCTTAAACAAAAGCTAGTAAAACTATTTACCTTTTTAAATGAAAAGCTAATATCAAAAACGTTAAAGTTGTTGACATCAACAGCTCGGGTATTCACTTCATGTTAGATATAGTATTCACTTTAGTCAATAGGTTAGGGGGTTTAGTGTAAAGTTAGCTCTAATTATAGCCATATTAGGGTTGTTGGGTTTCTTTACGGCCTAAGCCCACCCCCCCTTATCTTTATAAAAGGAGGTGAGGGGGGAAGGGTTGTATACTTTATTCTTCTATCCTGTTTTGTTGATAGAAATAATGCCTAAAAACATTATTAATATTTTTCACATCCTTACGTTTTGATAATCACAAAATATAAAACCGTTCAATGTAAAATTAAAACGTAAACAAGTAATTAGTAGTTAATTTTTATTTCGATAATTTAATCACTTAAAGGTATGAATAAACACAAGATTATGCAATATAGACATGCTACTCACACTCAAGCTTCACTTTAAAGTGACAACCAAATTCAACACATACCACCTCCATCTCCAAGTAGAGAAAGCCTTGTCGATGACATTAATCAACTTCAAGACCTATCAAACCTCCTAGCCATGCATCTCTCCCAACAACAACAAAACAACAATTCCTCATCACCTTACTCTCCAAACCTACCACACACCCTCAACATTAACCAAGTTGAACCTCATGTTGGGTATTGCCCTTGTTGCATTTTCACCCAAAAACAATTCATTGCCTTAAGTGAGGATATCAATTGGATTGAATTCCTCCTCACTCGACCACAACCACCACCTAGAGTCCAACGAGACTATCCTCCCATGACCGCCTCCGCTCCAAACTCTCCATCCACAATCAACTAATCTCACCATATGCCTACAAATAATCGTTCAACCCTTTTGAATCACAAGCAAGTCCAAAATCCTTCTATGGCCATTTAGGATTTTTTTAGTCTTTTGTTATATCAATATGCTTCTAAAGCATATTAGTTTCTATGTATGCTTGTGTGTAGTCTACACACATTGTCCTAAATGAATGAAGTATCTTTTGCTTTAATATTGCTTGCTCTTGTCTTATTTTTCCTTCCTTCTTGCTACTTGTTAGAAATATTTGTATTGTTCTAACTCGATTTTGTAGCTAAGAAACCATAGCTCGATTCCTTGGTGCCCTCGAACGAGGGGGAGCACACATCAAGGGGGAGCTTTTATTCCGTCGTTTTTACTTGCAATTCTCGACGATGCCTTTTTGATTTTACAAAAAGGGGGAGAAATGACATAAAACTCACTAAATACTTGTTTAAAAATAATTCTACATTTAATGAGTTTAAATTTTGTAATCATCAAAAAGGGGGAGATTGTTGATAGAAATAATGCCTAAAAACATTATTAATATTTTTCACATCCTTACGTTTTGATAATCACAAAATATAAAAACGTTCAATGTAAAATTAAAACGTAAACAAGTAATTAGTAGTTAATTTTCATTTCGATAATTTAATCACTTAAAGGTATGAATAAACAAATGCTTAATGCATTTTATGATCAAAGGAAATTTTTATTCAACCTTATAATTTTATAAAATGTTGTAGACATTTTTATAAACATTACAAAACATTTTCTACAATTAAAAGAAATGTTTTATTCAAAATAAACATTTTGAAATTCAAATTTTCGGACCTAAAACGGCTAGAAATGTTCCAGAAAATTCCCCTACACAAAAGACAAACTGGGGAGCCTCTAGCCTAGGGCGGCCCCCTTAAATACACGGGCGGCCCCCTTAATTTTAAGGGGACCGCCCCCCTATTTAAGGGGACCGCCCATAGACTGACGCTCCTCCAGTTTGTCCTATAAATACTGGACTTTTCCCCACTATTTTCTCACCTTTTGCACTCATTCTTTCTGTTCTAAAACAGCCCACTCATCTCACTAAAATCCTTTGATCATTTAATCATAAAGCTTTGTTTCCAAGTGATCCAAGCTTAATTCCTCAAGTGCAAGAGAAGAATACTTCCATCATCAAGTGAAGAAGTATTACACCCAAGTGTATATTCCAATCCTATTGCATCCACATCATATCTTGTAAATCATTTGTAAATCTTGTAAAGTTGTGTAGTTGTTAGGTTTTGGTGATTGTTGTAAGTATAGTTGGATCTTGGTGATCCTTTCTAGTAGTGTTAGATAGTTGTGACATAAGTAGTGTGGTGAGGAGAAGTTGTGAAGGTGTGAAGTTGTGAAGTCGTGAAGGTGTGAAGAAGTTGTGTAGTTGTGATCAAGGTGTGAAGCTAAGTTGTGTAGTGAAGTTGTGAAGTAGTCGTGAAGTTGTGAAGTCGTGAACAAGTCGTGAAGTTGTGTTGTGATAGATTGGTTCTAGCTAAGATTAGAACTCGACATCTAGCTTAGTGTCAGAAATTGATATAAGCAACGTTGTGTACGGTTTTCTCCGCCATAAAGGAGCTTGTTGACATAGTAAAGAAAACTCTCGAGTTAGGTGCTCGGGGAGTGGAGTAGGCCGAAGAGGAGCTTCGTAACCGAACCACTATAAATCCTTGTGTTGTGGTTTGATCTTTCCAACTCTTATCTTTTATTTGCTTCTACATATTTATATTGTTCATATTATGCAAGTATTGAATTCACAAAAAGTCAAATCTAAGTTTTCATAAACAAACATAAACATTAAATTAAAAAGCGATAAACTATTCACCCCTCCCCTTCTAGTTTTCCACAGAATATGATGATATTTTATTGCTAACTAGAAATACGTAGACAAAAGAATAAAAATACAAACTTTGAAATATCAAAAGAACAAGAGAGGCTAAACTATAAGAGGCACATGACCAGTATATTTATCCCACATCGCTTGAAGAGGAAAACTTTTATGAGAAATAACTCTATATAAGCAAAGCCCCCACCTAATTTTGAAACTTACTTAAGCTTTCGATGCTATTAAGCATTGAGCTTATAAGCTACATAAATTTTTTGTTCCTAAACAAGCTTTGTTGAGCTTATAAATTACATAAAGTTAGTTTGAGCATTAGAACAAATTTTATAATTGTAATTGGGCTTTCGAGCTCGAGCTTGAGTTACTAAACCCACTTATGATGTTTGATATTTTATACGAGTATCTTAAGCTTGAAAGTTAGTTTATTGTAGGAGTACAAAAAAGTTCAAAATCTTAAACGAGCTTTGAGCTCCAGCTAGAACAACAACAAAATATTCGAGTTCGAGCTCTAGCCAATTTAAAAAGGTTCATTCGAGCTCGAGCCGAGTAGTTATTAAACGAGCCTGACTCGTTTAGGCCGAAACTCGACTCGACTCGGATCGTTTATACCCCTAACTAGGACTATCTTGTTAATTGCTAATTAGATATTATTTTATCTTGGGCCATATGCCGATATATATATTTTTTAATATTAATGAATTATAATTTGATTTAATTAAATCCAACAATTGGTTACCTAAAAGTATAAATCACTTTTAGTCCGATCACCAATCACATCTCTGTATAACTATCTTAAAATGGGTAAAGTTGATATATGATCTATCTTTAGCAGGTCATGTAAGTAGAATTGTAGTAAAAATTGATTGCAAGATGAATGCATTCATGGATAGTAGATGAAAGAAATTTAATGTTGGAATAAAAAAATGAGGTATTTAAAATAGAGAGAATTCTTTCTTCTTTTATAAATACAGGGTTTTTACACCACATGGTCATTGTACTTTCAATAAATGTTCATATAGGTCATTGTATAGTTTATTTGTTTATCTAAGCCATCATACTTTCGTTTAATTATAAAATAATCATTAAACTTTTATAAAGCAAAACATTGTAGTCACTCATGTGACACCTCATCCCCATGTCAACACTATACTATTTCCATCTCAGCATTTGCGTTTTGAGTGTTGCATCATTTTTAACATAGTTGAGATTCCACAAGTCAACATATTCGTAGTTTCTTACTGCTTAAATATTTAGGTGCATTTGTTAACTTTGTGGCTTACAAAGTTATTTACGTTTGCTGTTACGAAGTACTACATATCTTGAGATATTACAGTTTGTGATTGTGTTCATCTAAATACGCTAGATCCAAATTAAACAAAATAGAGCAATAATATGGGGAAGAAACATTAACAAGTTATAGAAACAATGGTTGATACTGGACCTCTATAAATCAGTATACATAGATTTTAGTTAAGAAAAAAAATCTTAAAAACCATGGAAATTCAAAAACCGATTTCCAGATCTTGAGTTTGATCGGCCATGTTGACGGCAACGATGAGAAGTGAATAACGACTGTTGACAGAAATTACAGACTTGTAGTGAATGTCTCGGATCTAGAATGGTGATGTTGTTGGAAGTGGTTCGAGTTGTGTTGGGTTGTAGTGTTAATGGAGGAGGTATCGGTGGTGGATGTTGGTGGGAATTGCGGTGGCTACAGAGCATCAACACTAGGTGATATATAGTTGGTATACGGTGTAAATTTACATCTTCAAAATTAATTGAGGGAGATAAGAGATAAAGAGGATGACAAGACATCATATCTTCAAATATTAATTTCTAAAAAAAGGCCAAGTAGTTATTATATAGCCACATATGATGCCAGCAAAGCAAAAAGGTTTACACATCAGCATGCTAAACTAATGAATTTAAATACAGTGATATAATCAATACGTTTTGAAAGTAGAGTGATGTAAATACATAAAAAATGTATAGTGACCTAACTGAATATTTTTAAAAAGTAGAGTGACTTTAGAGTGTGAAAACCCTATAAATACATGTCCATCAAGACACAAAAAATCCACACTTTGAGTTCATTTCTTTCTCTTAGCAAGAATATGAGAATTCTCCATTTTGTCTTGATCCTAGCAGTTGCCATTCTTCTGAAGAATACTTCCAAAACCAAAAGCTTCTCCTAATTTCCATGTACTAGCAAGTAGTGGCCAAGAAGATTTTTTTATTTTTCACACATGAAATCGCAAATAAATACACTAACAGGCTTAGGCCTAGGGGGCAGGACCCTTTCCGGTCCTCATGTAGCTTCACCCTTGCCAACCAATACCCAGCTTGATAAGGTCCGTCGTGAACCACCAGCACCACGATGATGACGACCACCACCACCACCTTCTAAAGTAAAGTCTTACACACTGGCGGTGCAATGGCCACCTGGGGTTTGCAATGGAAAACATCCCAAATGGGGAGGTCCTTCCTTTTCTCTCTATTCCACGATTAGGATTTTTGTTTGCAATAAGTGAAAATGAAACATTCAACTTTCCTGTTTCCAGTAAGTTTTGTTACCAACTAGGCCATTAAGTTAAAATCGGGTTATTAGACACAAATGTTACTTAAGTTTTTGTAAATGTTCGATTACGTTACTCAAGTTTAAAACTTTACATTTAGGTTACTCAAGTTTTGTTTACCGGTTACACAGGTTACCCCGTAAGTATTTACCTATTGATACCGGTTAAAATGATTTTTTTTATTGAAAAAAATTACATATAAAAAAGACACTCATTGTATTATTCTAAATCTGACATATCCCATCAACCATTTAATGGATCATCTCTAACTCAGCAATTAAATCTGTTCTTTTACCGAGTTTATGGTCGTGCAAACTATGAAAAATTTATGCAGACCCGACACTTAAATCAGATACCAAGTTGCATAAAGATTTAGAAATTATGTATGTTGGAGAAGCATGTCTTTCATGGGAGATTCTTCATTTGCAATACAAAAAAGCCAAACAATTACAATTATATGATCCTCAAGAGTACCACTCATATAACCAGATTGCCATCGAGTTTTAACAGTTTCATGTTCTACTCAGAAGATTCACCAAAGATAAACTGTTTCAAGGGCATAGACTTCATAATTAGACTAAGCAATGATGCATACTTAAAGGCCTTCTTCAAGTTCTAGCCATAAAAGGTACTATTAAAAGTCATACATGATAAAGTTGACTTCATATTGACAATGATGAAACAAAGATAAAAAAAGGTACAGAAAATGTTGCACCTAACCACTTGTCACGGATTGACAATGATGAAACAAGTGATGAAAGCAAAATCGATGATAACTTTCCCGAAGAAACCCTTTTAGAAATTGACACCAAGAATGAACCATGGTTCACAGACTTTGCAAACTATTTAGTTGGTGATATTATACCTAAAGGAATGACATACCAACAAAAGAACAAATTCTTTTCTGACCTCAAATACTACTTCTGGGAAGAACCCTATCTTTTCAGAATATATTCTAACATGATCAGAAGATGTGTCTATGGACCAAAAACCTGAACAATCTTAGATCAATGTCACCACAGACCAACCGGTGGACATTATGGACCTAATATTACCGCTAAGAAAGTCCTTGACTCAGGATTCTACTAGCCGACCATTATCAAAGAAGCTCATACGCTAGTTTGCCTTTGCGAAGCATGCCAAAAAAAGGAAACATATCGAAACTCGATGAGATACCCTTAACCAGAATCCAAGTATGTGAAATCTTTGATGTATGGGGTATTGATTTCATGGGACCATTTCCCAAATCCCACAAATTTGAATATATCCTTGTTCCAATCGATTATGTATCCAAATGGGCCGAAGCTCAAGCCCTGCTAACGAACGATGTACGAGTAGTGATAACCTTCTTGAAAAAACTATTCTGTCATTTCGAGATGCCCAAAGCATTAATCAGCGACTGAGGTACTCACTTCTGTAACAAAATAATGGAAAAAACGATTATGGAGTTAGCCATCGTTTTTCTACATCCTATCACCCTCAAACGAGTGGTCAAGTTGAAAACATAAACAGAGCCCTTAAAAGAATCCTTAAAAAACCCTAAAAGGCAACCCTGCCATATGGTCAAGGAAACTCGATGATGCTCTGTGGGCTTTTTGCACTGCTTACAAAACACCAACCGGAACTACACCCTACAAGCTTATATATGGAAAAAACTGCCACCCGCCATTTGAAATTAAACACCGTGCTTACTGGGCCCTTAAGAACTGTAACCCTGATCTCATCTCTGCTGGAAAGAAAAGAATGATTCAGTTACATGAACTGGATGAACTTAGACACTAGGCCTATGAAAACTCTCATTTATACAAGGTAAGAACCAAGGTGTGCCATGATAGAAAACTAAGGATGAGAAAAGAATTCAAACATGGAAATAAGGTTCTACTATTCCACTCAAAGTACAAGTTTAAACAACTAAAACTTAGATCTAGTTGGTTAGGACCATCTGTAGTAAAACACCAATATCCATCTGGATATGTGGAATTATATGGCAAAGACAGAAAAACATTTATCGTCAATGGCCATCGACTCAAATTATACCATGAAGAAGAAGATTACAATGAAAGACGGGACACTGTGACCCCCTTCTACCACAAAAACTAAACCTCGGAGATACGAGTCTAGCTAATGACTCTTTCCAAAAATTAAGCGTTTCTCGAGAGGCAACCCGTGCTTTTATCTAAGTGTGGAGGAGTTTTCACTCCTCATTATCTTAAAAAAATATATAAACATAAAAACCCAAAAGTATTTTCTTTTTTGTGCTTTTTACGTTTTAGGTACAATAGAAGTTTAGAAGGAAACCATGTGGTACTTACTCTACATGATCTCTCGATTCCGTATGCCCCGGGAAGTACCATTTTCCTTTAATTTTCCCTATTTTATCTTAATTATCAGTTATCACATTGAAGGAAATGTTCAACTTAAGTGTAGAGGGGAGCCAAATGGGAAAAATTAATATTAATATATCCCTTCATGTTTGCCCTACAATCTAGCAATTTTTAACTGATATTTTCTAGAAAATTAAAATGTTATGTTTTCAAATCTAAAACTATTACTCTTAGTAAGGAAAATCCAACTAGATTGACATTATAGCTAGCACACCTAACCCACTAAATCGTGAGGAATATTCTAGCCTTATCTATTTCATGAGTGTGTCGGTAATTTAGAAGCTTCAGAACTTGTGCTAGATCATCATTTACTAGACCGTAGTGAGTTTAATTTATAGACAATTTCGTATGATAAAAGGCAAAATAGATTCTATCTCTAGGGCACTCGCTATTAGTGCAAAAGAAGTTATGCTGGTATTAAAAAATGTTTAAATAATAAAAGCTACAGAAAAGAAAGAAGAAAACAAAGAAGTCCAAGTTATGGCACATGCAATCAAGTATATCCGCCAAGTTATTATGTTTTGCCTTTTTAAGATTTTGTCTGGTGCTTACGCCTCATCGGTCATGTTTATGTGTCTTGCCCAAACCTATGGTAGTTGTCTAAGTTATGTCTGTTCAAATTGAGTGTTCTCACAAGTATACAAACCCTATCTGAGTGGCTTGAGTGAATAAAAAATCAAACACATTTCTTATGTGAGGTGCCAAGTTATATGTCTATGCCTAAAAAGAAATATTATTTATGCAAACTCATATAAATCAAATTTTCTCCACGTCACGATAAATGATCTTATTTTCTCGCTTTGATTGCTTGAGGGCAAGCAATAGCTAAGTGTGGAGGGATTTGATAACGCCCAAATTATACATGTTCTCAATGGCGTTATTTGTATATATTATATCATTTCTCATGAACTTTTAATACTTAATAGCATAAAATATGTGCAGGTTCATTTGAAGACGCCCCGAGCTCAAAAGATGAATAATCTATGCACTTATACACTTTGGAAGGCTAAATACAAGAAAAGTCAAAGCCCTTGTTGGAAAATCACCAGGTGCACCGCACCTCATGGCCAAGTGAGCCGCATTCTTCCCAAAGTTAAAGAAATAAAAGCTAAGTCAAGACAGTGCATTAACTCACCAAGTGCGCCGCACCTTTAGGGCTAAATGCGCCGCATTTCCTACTTCCTTAAAGAAATAAATGAAGACAATAAATACAATCGCATTAACTCGCCAAATGCGCCACACCTCTATGGTCAAATGCGCCGCATTTGGGACCCTTTTCAGCCTATAAATAAAGACCGAATTTCACCCATTTCAATCATCCCTCACTCATTTTTCTCTCTTCACACACTCCTCTAATCCTCCCCCAATCACCTTAGAACCCCTCTCCTCACCAAAAGCACCAAAATACCCAAAACCCTTAAAGAATAAAGATCAAACCCCAAAGAACGAAGAAGAACACCAACTTAGTTTATCAAAATAATGCTAGCTTATGTTGAATCGCTCTATGTTATGAACTACATAGCCGTGAGAGGCTAATTCTCTCATGACTATTTGGTGAAGTTGTTATAATAAATAAGTGGTTGGTATTATCGTGATCTTATTAATCTCAAGCTTGTGTTGCGCTCTTGTTATGGTCTAACTTATCATTCTGCTTATCCATTCAGATTATATAATCATTTCGGTATAGGTCAAAAGACCCGTTGTGATCTATATGGTTTTAGAGATTTGTCTACGATCTTTATCGTTGGTGCCGAGAAATCTACTTTCGTAAGTGTTAAGCAAAATAAGGTTTTAGCATAATAATCCTTGGATTATTTGAGTGACACATTTGTTCCAATTACTTAAATATAAGTCTTGAGTTACCCTTTGTTAGTTTGTGAAAACGTTTTCTGACGAGAGATCCTTTTTATATATTAATAGTCTTGCCCTTTGATCACAATTATCACCTCCACTTATGATTTATTTCCAACCGACCCAAGTAGTCATCTTTATTATTAATTGGTAAAACAAATTTTATTTCAAAATTGTTAAAGTTTATTTTTATACCTAATTATTCGAACACTACGCAAATCCCTATGAACGTCATGGTCTTACCTTTAATAGATTATACTACATACATGGGTTATACTTTTACTCATGTGTTTTCATATAATTTCTGGTATTTCTAGTATTATAAATTTAAAGCTTTTGAAACACATCAAGATACTTTCATGGTATTAATAATAAAAAAAGATCCCAATTGGCTATCCGTGAGGTGTTAGCCGAAGGAGACTAGATTATGGATCCTTCCATCATGAAACAAGAATTTTTGAACCACTTTTCTAACAGATTTGCTGCTCTAAACTCTCCTAGAATCGTCCTCGAATATCATTTTCCTACTGTATTGTCTTCGGATCAGCAAGCAGACCTTGAAAATAACGTATCCTAAGAGGAAATTAAGAGAGCGGTCTGGGATTGTGGTACTAATAAATCTCCGGGACCTGATAGGTTTACCTTCGAATTCTTTCGTAGGTACTGGAAAATTATTGACGTGGATGTTGTGGCAGCTATCTCGTAATTCTTCTCCCCAGGTATTCTTTCGCCCAGGTGTAACTCATCATTTATTGCTTTAATTCCTAAGACGCAAGAAGCTAAGGTGGTTAAAGATTTTCGGCCTATAAGCTTAATAGGTAGTGTGTACAAGATTATTGCTAAAATTTTAGCTAAACGTTTGAGTCTTGTCATCTTGAGCCTAATTAGTGACGTTCAATCGGCCTTTGTTTCTAATCGCCAAATTCTTGATGGCCCTTTTATTCTTAATGAGCTTTTGTCGTGGTGCAAACATAAAAAATCTAAAGCCATGATCTTTAAAGTGGACTTCAAAAAGGCTTTTGATTCAGTGAGATGGGATTATTTAGACGATGTGTTAAATAAGTTTGGTTTCGAAGTTAAATAGCGTGGTTGGATCTAGGGTTGCCTAAATTCTTCTAAGGGTTCTATTCTTATCAATGGAAGCCCGTCAATAGAATTTAAATTTTACAAAGGTTTGAATTAGGGGGATCTGTTATCTCCTTTTCTTTTCATTCTGAATATGGAAAGTTTGCACCTCTCTTTTAAAAATGTGGTTCACGCGGGTTTGATAACAGTTAGTGTTTAAACCAAATCATACACCCGTACCGTTTTTCCATTAAAAACAGTTAGCGTGTTTCTTTGATGTGTACACTCGGACCTATCGAGTACTTATTCTTGGTAAATTGCATCTTATTTGAGGAAATTGTTTTCTAGATTTGCTTGAGGGCAAGCAAAGTTTAAGTGTGGGGGATTTGATAACGCTCAAATTGAGTATGTTTTGGGAGCATACTATTGTATTAGTTATTTGGTCAGTTACCTATGGATTTATTACTCGATTATGTCAAAATGTGCTTTCTAGTGTAATTGTAGCCAAATACAGGAAACCAAAAAAGAAGAGACGAACATGCAGAGATTATCTCAAATACGAAGAATCCCGTGTCAAGATCAAGTACAGAAGCATCTCAAAGAAGAAGAATCTAACTACTCAAGCTTCCATGACCTGAGATCAAGTTGTAATGAAGATATGGTGAAATACAAAGGCCCACGACCAAGCACAACTCAAGCAAGAGCATTAAACGAGAAATCCAACCAAAAGACTCCACCAGCAAACTCTATGCCGCCCGGCAAGAGGCTTTGCTGCCCAGCTCTTGGAGCCCATGTTTTTCATTTCACTCTAGAAGAAACCTGGATAATCAAGAAGGATTTAGACCCTCTAAATTGACTTTGGACACCCCTTTAGACCCTGGAACTGACATAAAACAATAGTATAAATAGGAGACCTCTATGCCTCATTTTAACACACACATTACTCTTCTCCAACCCTAAAACCCCTAATCCTCATATTAACCACTCCTCCAAAAGTTATCCAAGTCCAGGAAAGTCAGGAAGAAGCTCTAGGAAAGCCAAGAAAGGGGAAGGATCCCTCTAAGTGACAAGTTTGTCATTTCTTAGTTTTACATTCCTTTTAAGCTTTTGCAATACTTTTTTGTAAGAACTTTCATTATGTTTATGAATGCATTATTTTCTAGAATTATGTCTTTGTTTAATATGAGTGGCTAGTCCGTTTATGTGCTTGGTTAGATGATGTTTATGGTATGAAGATTCGATTATGATAGTGTGGCATGTTAATTCAATTTCAAGCTAATTCTTAGATCCATTTGTTCTTATGTTCTAAGTGGCATAGTTTTTTATCAAACTGATTGTTTGTTTGAGAATATCATAGGCCGAAAGGGGTATTGTTAATCAATCAATTTTCGCCTTTTTGTCTACGATCGGCTACCTTTTGTATTGACTATTTCTTAAGTGGTTTGGTATAACTGGGAACATGATAATCGATGTCTATGGTTTGTGAAATGAACCGCGAATCAAACTCATAGAGGTTGTTTTAGTCTTGAATTGATTGATTGTGCCTAATGCTTATTTTTGTCACTAGGAGTCTTGACGAAGATATAAAGTTTCAAAAATAATAGATTGGATAACCTCCAATTCTTTTAATCAACTTGTTAGTTGTTGCCACCTTCATATCGAATCGGATGCCCAAACTAAGTCCAACTAAGTACATCTATTTATTATCGAATCACTTTTATCATTATTACATGCATCTAGGACTTTTATCATCGGCAATCTTCTATCTAGTTGAACATACCAAATCCTCACGAACGAATCCCCGCTTAACCATTCAATATACTCTGCTACCACAGAACGAGTTCACTTGCCTCGTATGTGTTATGCTTAAGATGTTGGTCTATACATCTATAATTTAAACTGACCTATATTACACGCATCAAGTTTTCGGCGCTACTACCGGGGATTTGATCGTGTTTTACGATTTAGATCTCGTGATCCCATTTTCCCTAGGTGCCATGTTCTTCGAAGTAGTCTATAAATAAATACAAATTTCAGAACCCTTGGAGCCGCCCGGCATAATACTTTGCCGCCTGGAAAAACCCCTCGACGAGTCATTTACCGCCAGACAAAACCATCTACCACCCGGCAGAGCCCTCGACGAAACAGAAAACAAAACTCTGCCGCCCGGCGCAATAGTTTCTGACAAAAATTTACTTTTTGTCCAACCTTTCTAAATCCTTTTGGGTTTGATCTTAATTGAGTTTTACCCTTGAATGCCAACACGTTCTACTGGACAAAACCTAATTACTCCTTATCCCGAACCCGAACGATTTATCCACCAAACCTTAAGAAAGAAAAAGAAGCGAAACCCGTTCATACCAATTGAAAACCGAGTTCTAAAAACCAAATCTTGACCTACCCATCCTAATGGCTGACGACCAACCCATGTGGGGTAACAATCGGCTCGTAGCACCCACTCCCGGGGCCGTTATTGTCGCGGTTGACCTTGGAAACAACTTCACTGTCAAAGGACACCATCTTTCCATGATCGAAGATCGACAATTTGACGGACGCTCAGGGGCTGATCCGTATAAGCACATCTCCAAATTTATAGAAGTATGTGGAATGTTCTGTTATGGTGACACCAATGCGGATGCCATCAAACTAAAACTCTTTCCATCATCCCTAGTGGGAGAAGCCAAGATTTGGTTCAATGAACTAAGTCCTAGTGTGCTAACCACTTGGGAAGAAATGAGGCAAGCTTTTGTAAGCCGATTCTTTCCACCCGCTATGTTTGACTGACTCATGGGAGAAATTCGAGGTTTCACCCAACAACATCACGAATCACTAGTCGATTCTTGGCTATGCATGACCTTGGTTGGTAGTTGTTATGGACATGGTTTTAGACGAGGAACCATAATCCAAATCTTTTACCACGGACTAGATGAACCTACCCAATCTATCCTAGAAGCCGGAGGAATCTTCCTCTACAAAACCCTAAATGAAGCACATCAGTTGCTCAAGGATCGAGTACTTCTCAAACTTGATTGGTCAAAAGAGAACAAAACCAAACCCCTTTATAAAACTATTGCCTTTGCCAAAAGTGAGGAAAATCCACCATTATTGGATAAAATGGAAGCCTTAACGACAAGGATTGACTCACAATTCAAAGAAATCATAGGAGACATGAAGGAAATGAGATATGGATGCAACAAATGTGGAGGACCACATCCATCATCGGATTGCGATGATAGACCTATGGGAGGACCCAAGGAGGAAGAAGAAAACTATGCGTCCGAAGGATATCAAGGAGGATATCGAGGAAATTATTATGGTCGAAATTCTAGCAATTGGCGCGATCGTCATGAAAACCGAAACTTAAACCCTATTGAGGAAAACCCACCAATTCCATGTTTACTCGAAAAGAAACCCGACGAATTAAATTTCCAGAAAACCATGAGAGAATTCGTTATAGCACAAAAGACAACAAATGATTTTGTCAAAAACCAGTTCTACAATCTCAAAACCAAAGTCGAACAAGGACAAAAGAATCATCAAGCTGCGATTCAAGACCTTGAAACAAAGTTTGGTCAAATTATCTTCAAGACCCACGTATACACTGCCTAGCAATACCCAACCCAATCCTAAACCTTCAACATCAAACAAAAAACCTTACCTACCACCGCCAGCTCGAAATGAGCACATGAATGTCGTATTTACGCGTAGTGGTAAAACCTATAACCTACCAGTTAACCCAAACACTAAAACTGCCATCTACCTTAACAATAGTGAAGACGAGGCAGAAGAAGTCAAAAAAGAGGCAAAACCTCTACCAAAGAAAATGACTCAGACCGATAAACCGCCACTCAAAGCCTATAAACCAAAAATTCCATATCCACAACTCTTAAACAAAGAAAAAATGGAGGCACGATATGCCAAGTTTTTAGACATGATCAAAGAAGTACGTACCCCTCGTTGACGTCCTGGCAGGCATACCTAATTATGGAAAGTTTTTAAAAGATCTTGTAAGCAACAAAAGTAAGATGGAGCAAATCTCTGCTGCCTTCTTAACTAAGGAATGCTCAACAATTCTTCAAAACAAGATCCTACCAAAGCTTAGAGACCCCAAAAGTTTTCTAATCCCTTGCAAACTTGCAAGTTTCTAATATAATTGCCGTTCAAAAAAAAGGTGCGCCCTCCCACTAATTCCAGTCCTTTATATTTACTTCTTGATGTTGCAGATAGGTTGGTACCTTAAATATTTATTATGGTACTATTTCATTACAATTTATTTTAGCATGAATAGTGATAACCAAACTATGGTGCATGGTTCTTTTACCTCTTTTATCTCAATAAATATACACCATTTTACTGTACTAGTAATACGTTCAGTAATTTCTTATCAGTGGAAATAGTGGGTCAGAAGAAGCACATTTCCTAGAGAGATAAAGCTTTAAAGGCACTTTTATATGAAATTGTTCAAAAGAATCAAAGCACTTAAACTCCTTTCACGTGGCCTTATTGTTTATGAGTGATAGTTTGGTTGGGTACTTGAGTCAACCTGAATATAACATTTTTAGGTAATCGGGTCACACAAAGAGAACTATGGTCAATGTAAAAATAATTGATCATTGTTAATGTGTCCAGCATTAGCATTTTCACTATGAGAGCAAAAGATATTTAGTGATCTAATATGTTTAGTCTTCGTATTAGCGTATGATAAGTCTAGAGGTATTAGTGTTAAGTTTAAATTATATTGGCCAAGTATGCTACGATTAAGAAGCATTTCCCTTTTTCTTTTCTTATGTATCAGCCGACTTACACTCCTAGTTGGAGTCGGTTTTCCCTCCCCCTCATCTCTATAAAAGGTGGTGAGGGGGAGGGGATTAGTATGTCATTCTTTCATAACTAATCAAACGTCGATTAGGGATATTACCTTGTGTTCGTTTTTCATTTTCTGTCATAAGCTATTGTGTTTCTTTCATCTTTACGATCGAGTTATCCGCTCTAGTAATTAGGTTGTAGGCTGTAATCGCTACATGATCAACTCGAGCGGTATATTCAATGTACATGCTATTGCTATCCAACGTGTATTATAAAAACCTTATCACTACTTGAATATATACAATGTTTATTACTTTTTCCGTCCTAATATTATTGTCAATCATATATATATTGGGACACGTTCTCGCCAAAAGCTTTTCATCAAATATTCCCTTGTCGTTGATATACGTCTAAATACGTATCAAACAAATAACCCTCAAATATATATATAATATATATAATAAAATACATATACGTAAGCAAAGTATCTTACAAATTATTCTTAGGGAAGAATAATAAGTAATCAACACGGGTATCATTCTCCTCGGTGAGAGGTGAATGAAAATTCACGGTTATGTCGGGAATCGAGCTTGAATAAAAAATATTATTTGGATTTTGGATTCTAAATCTAATAACGCAAAAGGAAAACACATAAAGGCACGCTAAACTAATAATTAAAACAATTAAACATTTAAATCTAAAATCGTCTACTTAATAAAACACGACTCAATAACTAAATGTATCAAAATTAAACCTTAAAAACTTAAATTTCAAATTTCTTAAACCTAAATGCATAAAAATAATTTTACAAAAACAAAAATCATTTTTTTGACTTTTTAATCTAAATAAAACTATTTTTGACAACAAATAATACTAAAAATGAAATTAAAAATACTAAACTTAATCCTAAAAATTTTAAGAAAATTTATAAAAAAACTTTAAGCTAAAAAGGAGGTTTTCAAAGAAAAATAACTCAAAAAGCTAAATTGGAAAAGCTGTTAAAAAATCAAATAAGCTGTTAAGCTTATTACTGAAAAATGAATAGAAAAGAAACCAAACCCACCCTTATGACAGAAAAGTCCCAAGGGCAGGATGGTTAAGGCGTTGGTATGTTAAAGGGCAGGTTACAGGTTCGAGTCCTGTGACCTACCTTTTTGGTAAAACATTTTTTTTTATTTTCTTTTTGAAAAAGCTAAAATATAAGCTTAATTGAGCAACTTTAATAGAACAACTTTTTGACAAAACTTAAATTTAAGCTAGTAAAAAGCTATCAGAAAGTGACAGTTTAAGCTTAAGACTTTTTAACAAATTATGGAAACTGTTTGGCTTTTTAAGACATAATAAGCTATAAGAAAACTTAATAAGCTAAAAACAGAACTAAGGCTAGACCTAATAAACACATTGGACTAAAAATGAGTAGACAAAATAAGCTAAAAAACACTTAACAAGCCAAAAGACAGATTGCTTAAGACAAATACCAAAAGGACAATTGACATTTTTTAAACAAAGATAAAGGCACAATAAGCTAAAGTAAAAAACTAATAAGTTGAAAACGGATAGAGTACTTTAAGCTAATGACTCAAATAAGCAAAGAAATGATCTAAATATTTAAGGAAATAAGCTGAAAAAGGAGAAAGAAAATGGCAGACTACTTTAATTATTTTTGGCTTTTTCTTATTTTTGAAGGAAAATGACTTATTTGTAGCAAAGATTTAAGACTCAAAAGACCTTTTGACATGATATATACTTAAAACAGATGGAAATCATACTATAATGAGCTAATTTCAACAAAATCTAACCTAAATTAAGCTATAACTTGACCTTAAATAAGTTGCATAAACACCCCTTAAAGCCTTAAAATCTCATGACCATTTTTGACAATAGGATTCTAAAAGATAAACCAAGACTAAACAGATTCCCTTTGGTACATTTTTGAGCCAAATTAAGCCTAAAATCAACATTTGATATGCATATTAAAAGACCTAGCTTAATAAGACTTTTTAGGAAACTATTACAATGGTAGATTTAAGAAACTTATAAAACAGACTACAAACTTTAATTAAACCAATACTAAACTTACTAAAACTATCCCAAAATCTTAATTTGAGCTAGCTAAACCTGTTCTAATGACCAAAAGCAACACAAGCAGTTTTAACTAAGTTAAAACTGCTTGTGCCAAACACCTCTTTAAACTTTTAAATCCAACTTTTAAGCTAGAACAGATTGTAAAATGATTCAAAAAGTGAAAACAGATTAAGCATAAGCTGAAATGAGGACATAAGCTGTAATTGAGGACAATTTTAGCATTAAAATCACAGAAATAAGCATAGGAAATATACAGCAAACTTGCATTAAGAAGTTCTTTGAGGCATATTTAAAAGGAAGTTATATGAAAGCACATTCAAATACTCATAAGCTGAAAAAAATAATAATGGAGCATAAAAAAGATCTTATAATACATAAACAAGCAATAATGAGAAGTAATAAGCACAGGAATAAGCTGGGAATAACAGAAACAAAAATAAGCTAAAAATAGAGAAAAGAAAAGTACCTTGTCCTTTGCACTAATCAAGGACCCTAAATGCTCTTAGAGAGCTTTTCTACAAGCTCTAGCTTATGAAAATAAGCTAGTAAAAGTCGAATAAGCCCATCCCTTGTTGGCTTATCATCATTATTTTTAAGCAATCCGTTAAAGCATAGGTAATTAAGTGATTTTTCTAATTTTTGTGAATTCAGAGTAAGTAGTAGCTTAAAACAAATTAAAATAGCTTATTGATGATTAGAAAACATTAAGGAACATTTTAAGCTTGAATGCATAAAAGTAAATTCATATTTCAAGCTCTAGCTTATGAAAATAAGCTAGTAAAAGTCCAATAAGCATCCCTGGTGGTTATCATCATTTTTTTTAAGCATTCCGTTTTAAAGATAGGTATTTAAGTGATTTTTCTTGATTTTGTGAATTCAGACGTTAGTAGTAGCTTAAAACAAATTAAAAATCTGCTTTTGATGATTAGAAAACATTAAGGAACATTTTAAGCTTGAATGCATAAAAGTAAATTCATATTTCAAAGATAGAATTTAAGTAAAACAGATATTTCATTAATAAAAGATGATTACATTACTTAGAAATGGAAAATACATGAAAATTAAGAACAATAAAACTGAAAATAAGCTGGAAATAAGCTACACTACTCCTAAATCTAACTTATACTACTCCTACACTATATATCTTTTCTTGTGTGATTTGCCTCACTAATTATAGGAAGGTGATGAAGCTCCTAGCCCTTGAGACGCTCCTCAATCTTCTAATCCTGACCCTTAATTTATAACAATACACCCAATCATCACTTTGCACCTGGTTTGATGATTACCGCACTATGATTTGACCAATGGGACGGTGTGGTTTGCTGCGTGGCTTTAAGGGTTGTAAGATGGTGTAGGAGTTTCCTTCTAGATGCATTGTAAGAGCTGTGGGATTGGCATGGTGATTGTTACCCTGCGTGAGTTGTTCATGTGTAAAAATGAAAACGAGAGAGAGAAGGGATGGTATACAGTAATTATTTTGACCTGTTAGTTTGACCTAGACAGGATTTAGGTTTTGGGCTTTTGTTTTATAACTTACGCCAAATTGAGTTTTAGGCATTAGAGGTTGGATCTTCATTAATAAGGTTTAAGGGTTTTTGTATAGGACTCAAAGTTACATTGGGTCTGTCCTGGCGCCATTAAACATGGTACGGGTTGGCCTTATGGTTGTATACGCCTTCGGCTAGGGATTCTGTACTCTTCCCATTCCCGTGCTTGGTTTTGTCCATTTTGCCTTTGTTTTTGTTCCCTTTTGTTTAATTCCGTCAAGGTTAGACACAAATCACAAAATAACATTTACAGCAATTTTTTTTTTTTAATCCGTTTTTGGTATTATTAGTTTTTTCTTAGCTTGTTTTATTAGTAAAAGGTATGTGTAATTAAGCGCATACAAAATCCCCCATACTAAAGTTTTGTCGTTGTCCTCTCACAATGTCAATAAATACAAACTTAGAAACCAAAAATTTCCACCCCCTTAGACTAATTACCTCAAAAAGTAGCTAAGTGTTCATCTAAGGGGAGTAAGAAATCACTTGTTTTAAAAAGCTCCCCGTTTAATATTTTTATGCATTATTTATCATTCATACATATCATAACTTCACAAAACAAGAAACACTAAAAGGATAAATTCATCGTCCTTGATTTTTCACCCGCCCCAAACCAAGCTTAAAAATGAAATCATTGTTAAATACAAGTTAAGATGCTAACACTACTCATAATTGCTAATTGTTATACATAGTACTTTCTGCTCCCTTTTTCCTAAATCTCTAAAGGGTTTTTAGTCTTTTATTGGTGACAAATAAATTAATGCTTATTCTCTATAAAGTAAACCCGGTTTTAGACCATATATTAGTTGAAATCCTTTCTTAAAGAGACGATATTGTGTAGAATTAAGGTCACTATTAAAACGTTTCTAATTTCGAAGCGATTTAGGGGTATCCTTTTTTATTTCATCCGAAACAACTATAACTACGAGTGTCCAGAGATGGAGGCTTTATATTTAGATAACCCCGTAGTCGAAATTTGGCCTTATTTTTCGCTATTATAGGCAAAATTATTTTAAACCCGGTGGCTCCTTTAAACACTGCCACATCAGTATGCGAGATGGACCATGGTCCAGGTGTCATTATTTCGACCTTGGTTGATCCTTGATCTTTTTGAGGCTGCAAACTGCACATCGTTTCGGGAGCCGGCAAGATGCAACAAACTTTTATCAGTCTTGGATTATTACTATGTGCCTTATTTTAGAGCTGCAATCGGTTGTGAAGCCGGCAAGACGGCAGTTAAAACCTTTTATCTGCCACAAGTTTTTATTTATTATTACCCCCACAATATTTAAACGACTTATCCACATCGGGTTGTGAGCCGGCAAGAGGTCAGTGGTTCTTTTTTCGGTTCGGTTTATTGCATAACTTTTATTATCATAGACAAATTTCAAGGTCTTGTGTTCTTTTAACTAACCTAAACAACGGTGCAGAGCCGTCAGGAACATCGGTCAGCCTATTTTCCCCACAACATTGACAAACCTCGATGGCGTACCTTATGTTGAATAAAATATAATGCCTAAAAACATGGACTAATTTTTTTACTTCATTTACGTTTTGATAATTTAGAATATTATTAAAAAAGGTTAATGTAAATTAAACGTAGACATTAATAGTAGTAAATTTTCATTTTTGAAAATTTTATATCACTTCAAGGTATGAATAGGATAAATGCTTAATGCTTTTATGATCAACGGGAAATTTTTTATTCAACCTCACAACTTTTATAAAAGTTGTAGACATTTTTCTAAACCATTACTATAAAACCATTTTCACAATTAAAAGGGAAATGTTTTATTCAAAATAACATTTTGAAATTCCAATTTTTAGACTAAACGGCCTAAAAAGTTCCAGAAAATCCCCCCCTACACATAGACAATACTGGGGAGCCCCTAGTCTAGGGAGGCCCCCTTAAATACATGGACGGTCCTCTTAAAAAGGGGGCCGCTCACCTATTTAAGGGGACCCGACCCATAGACAGACGCTCCTCCAGTTTTGTCCTATATAAATACTGGACTTTCCCCCATATTTTCTAAACATTTTGCCACTCTTCTTTCTGTTCTTAAAAAGGCCCACACATCTCACTAAAATCCTTTGATCTTTCAATCATTAAAAGCTGTGTTTCCAAGTGATTAAGCTTTTTTCTCAAGTGCAGGATAGAATAATTCATATCAAGTGATGACAGATTACACTCTTAGTGTATAGTGCAACCGTGTTGCAATCATTCACATATTTGTAAATCAATTGTATATCTTGTATTTGTGGTGTAGTAGCTAGTTCTTGGCAGATCTTTGTAAGGTATAGTTAGATATTGGGTGATCTTACCAAGTAGTGGTTAATTAGTTGTTGTAGATATAAGTAGTGTGGTGGAAGTGATGTTTGAAGTTGTGAGAATGTCTTGAGTTTGTGAAAGATGTCGTGAAGTTGTGAAGTTTGTCGGGGAACAAGTTTAGTGAAGTCGTGTTGGTTGTGATAGATTAGTTCTACGCTATGATTAGAACTTGAAACTTTAGTTTTGTGTCGTAAATCGTGTAAGCAAACGTTTTTCGTGAACGGTTTTCTTGCCTTAAGGGAGCCTTGTTGGACATAGTGAAAAAACTCTCGAGTTAGAGTGCTCGGGGACAGTGGAGTATGGCGAAGAGGTGCTTCGTGACCGAACTACTTATAAATACTCGCGTTTATGTTTTGATTGTTCTTACTCTTATCTCTTGTCTTGCATTAGTTTCTACATACTTTCTTATAATGTTTTAGATTAGTATTTTGTGTATATTGTGCAAGTGTTGAATTTCACTTATAGTCGAATCTAGAATTTTTACAAAACACTTTTAAAACCTTTAATTGAAAACCGGAAAAACTATTCAACCCCCCTTCTAGTTTACCACAATTGGTATCAAGAGCCCACAATAAAAAGAATTTTTAAAATAAAATTATATTATAAAACTTGAATCGATCGATGGAATCGAAACAAAAATATTTTGAAGGTTCAATTATGAAAAGACCACACAATTTGAAGTGATGGATTTATTTATTGGAAAAATAGATTCGAAAACCTTATGTGAAGTCAAAAGTATCAAGATCTTTGGCAGGTATTACCGAAGGTGATTTTTCCGCCTATTCAAATATCCCAAAACTAAAAAGGATGAAGTTGCACTTTTCATAACAAAAACGATGATCTTCAAAAAGAAACTTGCAAAAAAACATTAGGCTAAAAATGGTAATTTATAATGCTTTGCCACGTAAAGAATACGAAAGATTTTTTATGTGTCAAACCGCAAAAGAAATTGGGATACCTTTATTAATCACACATTCAAGGTTTTAATAAGTAAACCCCCAACCCCCTCAAAGCTAAAAAAATAGATCTTGTCACAATTGATGAACGAATTTTTGATTTCGGAAGGGACGGGAGTGGTATTCATAGATTAATGATCTTTGCTAAATTTAACACTATTATTACTAGTCTAAAATCACTTGATGAAGGTTTTTCTAGCAAGAATTGTGTTAGGAAGTTTCTTAGGGCATTACATCTAAAATGGCGCGCGAAAGTCACGACGATTGAAGAATCAAAGAATCTAATAACCTTACCTCTTGAAGAACTTATTAGAAACTTGAAAGTTTATGAAGAAGTAATAAAGAAAGATTTTGAAATGGTCAAAGGAAAGAAAGAAAAAAGTAGATCTCTTGCATTAAAGGTGAAAAAGGAAGTAAGTGATAAAGATAGCTCAAGCTCTGATAGTAAAGACGAAGGAAGATTTGTAAGACAAGGAATTCTTCAAGAGACAAGGAAGATTTGTAAGACAACCACGAGGCGATAGAAAAACATTCCAAAAAAGTAGAAATGATGGTTATGGTAAAAGTGAAAGAACATGTTTTAGATGTGGTGATCCAAATC
>BQNB010067497.1:0-25318 GCA_026074375.1 Tanacetum coccineum | reverse complement strand
TAAGCTTTTAGTGACTAGCTTAATGTTTTAGTAGCTTAAATTCTAGCTCAAAAGTGCCTTAGTAGTCTGATTTTAGTAAGTTTTTTTCCATAACAGCTTATTTGATTTCTGAGCTTTTAGCTTGTTTAGAAATGTTTAAAGTAGGATTAGATTAGCTTATTAAGTGTGGTTTATTGTCCTAGTAGCTTATTTGGTCTAAGTTTAGCTTATAATAGCTTTTGTGCAAACACAGTTTAAGACTTAGAAGCTTAAAAGCTTCTAAGTAATTATGTGAGTTGTTCAAGCTTATTTCTGGCTTATTTTAAGTTTCTGAAAAAAATTCTTTTTTTAAAAGTGCTTATTTAGCTTTTTCATTTAAAAAAATTTGCAAAATAAAAATGTTGGGAGTATAGGGAAGTCTCAGGTTTCGAACCTGAGACCTCCACCTTAACCCCCCAACACTTTAACACACACACCCCCTACCATCTCGCCTTTAGGTCTTTTCTGTTTTAGAATAGAATCATTTTTCTTTTAAAGTCATTTTGCAAGTTAAGCTTTCAGCCCTTTTAGGCTTATTTCCAGCTTATTCAAATAAGCTGGTGAACCCATTTTATTTTTCTTAATTTTAGAATAGATAAAAGTACTTTCCTTAATTTTTCCAGATTTTTATAAATTAGTTTAGTATTTTTAATTAATTTTCTAGATTAAAATAGTTTTTAATTCATAAAAAATTAAATAAAAGTCAAAAAAATATAATTCTTTTTTCTAAAATTATTTTTAATCATTTAGGACTTTTAGAAATTAAATTTGCATTTTTAAGGTTAAAATTTGATACTTTAGGTTTTTAAGTCTCGGTTTTAGATTCCCGTTATCGTTTTCGTGCTTTAATCTTAATTTCTTTAGTTTTTAGTTGCCTTTACTTGCATTTGCATTATATTTGTAGAAATAGAAACCAAATCAAACCTTGATTATTCAATCACTCGATTACGAACTTAAACGTGATTCTCAAATTCACACTTCGTTGGGACTACGACCCGGAAGGTTTTGAATTTTATTTTGGTTAAATGTAATTTTCGTAAATCCTTTTGGAATACTTATTATATACTATAATTGATATATCACAATTTGTTTCAACTAAATTTTTGGCGCCGCTACCGAGGAGGTGTGTGCGATTATCGTATTTACGTTTGAAGATTAGTGTTTGAAGACCCTTCCTCGTGAAGTTCTCGTTTTCTTTTATATAAAACTAAAAAAAATACAAAAATATTTTATTTTTCTTTTTTGTAGATTTATTAGAAAAACCAAAAAATACTTTTCCTAAAGTATTTAAAAAAACCCAAAAAAATTTATAAAAAAAATTAAAAAAACAACAAAAGTAACCGTTGTGTCACTTGTGAAATCGGCTCACCTTTAGATTATAAACTATAAGAGAGGTATAAGGAGGGTTGATCCTATGATCTTCGACCCGAAAGGAGAAGGTTTTTAAAACGCTTCGCGCTTACCCGCTCCTCCGCTTCTTTGAGCGTTTTTCTAGAGAGCTACCGTACACTTGTTCGATTATCGGTTACAAAAATATTTTTCTTTTTATTTCTCTTATTTTATTTTTAGTGCATGAGCACTCACTCTTCATCGAATTTAATTGTCGAATCTTCCACGACTTCGATATGTCGTAATCGTAGACGTTCCAAGAAAAAAGTCGAACTGTTTTCTCTTGAAGAGACTTCCGTAGTTACGATGGCCGATCAACGTACTATGGCGGAATTACTCCAAGCACCAGTTTGTCTATGACACAAATCCTTATTCTTATAATGAAACACCGAATTCTCAAACCATCCTCCACAACACCAATACGTGATATATTATTGCGAGTTTTGTTGGAAACGATGCTCATTTGTTTACGGATTGTCCCCTCAAGTCCGTTTGTTACATCAGGACCCGTGTTTCAATCAAAACTTTGATAATTTTCCACAAACTTCACCAAGTTTCCAACAACAATATCTTTGTGTGTGTAAACTTGACGAGGGTTCCTCACGAGACTTTTCAGTGTCAACCGTTGAACCAAAATTTCTACGAACCTAATCTTTGTTATAATTTTATTGCTTCCGGTTTTGACCAATTCCAACCCTCGCAGTTTCCCGTCATTCATCAACCTCCTCAAGAAATGAGTATCCAAGATATGGAGGATCTGAAGCAGCAGTATTTAGATGAAATAAAAAGTTTAATTAATGAATTTCCAATTAAGGATTATCGTGATGAGAAGATTGTTTTTAAGAATAATGAGGACTTATAGGATAATTTCAATGGAATGAGTATTAAAATTTATAAACAGAAAAAGCTTAAGCAATTAGAGCAGGTGGCCAATCTTAATACTCATCCTTCGTGATTTTTCAATTCTTTTTGCTACGACGATGATAATGACGATGGCGAGGAGTATACTATTGCAATCACACCCGTCTTACCAACGGAAGGCCCCAATAACTCTCTAACGTTATGGGGAGAGCATCTTAGCTCTCTATCCCGGAACCAAATCGGACGATTTAATAAGTCTAGTGTTGTGTACATCTGTACGCACTCTCCCCCCCCCCCAACCTTAAGTGTGTCCGAGGGCTATTCAAGTCAGTCATGTGTGATTGCCTTTTTGTGAAAAATTCCACTCCCTCTTAGAGCCTTCAAAGATCAATCTGAGATTATCCTCGATTCTAACGATGATTATCTCTTCGATGTGATGACGAATTCTCTTACAGTGAGGACCTTCTCCGATTATATATGATACATAACTCCGATTATGAGCTCGTCAGCTTAGAGGAGGTAAAGATTTTTGTCAAAGAAAATGGAGAGATTGATAATGATATTCTTCTAACAATCAAGGTACGATATTCTTTGTGAGATATTGTTGAATATCTAATCTTCTTATTGGTAAAGTTCGAAGCTCATTTAGAAAGAATTTTCCCACTACATCTTATGATTTTATGACCTACTCTGCCCTCTCACATACTCATAACTCTTTCTGGAGGAGACCAACATTTTCTATAATTCTTTACCTAGAGTCTCGAGGACTTTCTGCTTCTAATTTGGTAGAGAAATAGTAGTGGCAATCCCTCTTCTTATACTGTTTTATATCTTCCTGATTACTGAAGCATTCTTTTGTGTAGTGAACCGATTCGGGGGATTTCACCTATGGATGTGGTGGAGGATATTTTGATAATCCAACACGGGAAACTAAGAGTTCCATGTGCTAATGTTTTTACCTCCCATCTCTCCCTTATCTGGATTTCTCGGATTTCACTCTTTCGAGTGTTCCCTGGATCCGACTTGTAGTTTCTTTTCCTTCTGAAACTAGAAACAAGATTTAGAATCTCGGGATATACATTGATCGTCCAATCTAAGTCGATTTCTATCACAGAATGATTTTCTATCTCATTCATTCCGTGATCCTCTTTTCTCCAGTGTTTGACTTTGCTCCTCATTTTCATCTAAAATTAAGGACAAACGTTTTTCAATCATGGTATTCTTGTTCTAAAGAGAGTGATTAATATCATCATCTCTTATCTCTCGGGGTTTAAGCTTTCCAGTCATTTCTAAATTATTCTGAAAGCCAGATGTTGAATCTATGGAGAGGACATTTCCTATCTTGGATGTCCGTTTCTCAATTTCTATCTCCTTGACAAGTCAAGTATGGGGATCGGTCAAGCTTAGTGATCTTGAATAAGCAAGTGCTTCGTTTTGTGGTTGGTGGCCAACCATGCTTATCTACTATAAATGTAGTAGTAGTTGGTGTATAGTAAGATAATGAAAAAGTGTGTTGTGAGGAGGCTCGCCTCTTCCTTTCTCGTGTTTTGTGTTTTGTGTTGTTTGTCTAGGATTGCCCCGGATTTTGAAGCCTCTCGTGCTCGTGGTTTTGTCCTTCGTTCACTCGAGCTTCACATCCTCAGCTTCATTATGGGAATCCAATATCCAATCTTATCGACTAACGTTTATCTTTGAGCATACATAATAAACGGCTTAGGATTTACGTAGAGACCATTCTTAAAACATTGAGGACAATGTTCAGTTCTAGTATGGGGGGATCTATCGATTTGATTGTGCCTGCAGTTGTTGTTTTCACATAATCCCGTTTTTACTACCAAAATTAAAAAAAAATATTGTGATTTTGTGCAAAAATTAAAAAATTCCAAAAATAAAATAAGTGTTTTTTCACAATTTTGACTTTCCTGCTGGGTAGAATAAGAATAAATTTTGACTCGATCGAGCGTGTTGAGCTCTAGTTTCGACCTCCTTCACTTTTTAGACTAAGCATTGGGGGGGGCGTGGGCGGTGGGTGGATCTTTTTATTAAAGATTTTAAATTTGCGAAGAACGAGAAATGATAGAGTTAATTATGAGTTAGATGGTAAACAAGGATTAGTTGGAAATCTTAAGAGCTCATAAGTGTAGTTTGTGGCTTTTCTCTCCCATAAGCTTCTAACCGGACTAATAATACGTGCTCTCTTCGAAAATTAAACTTAAATCAACAATTTTTGAAGTATGGTCGATATCAATAATTTTAGTTCAAATTTATACTTAAATTTTCTAAAAAGAAATTTTCTCTATATTATGGTAATATAAAGTGTAAAAAAATGATGAGAAATGAGGTAATAATAATACTTCATCCGTCCCATATTAAATGTCCACTTTTGACTTTTGAAGTATTTTTTTTATCAACTTTGATCTTAAATATATTTGTTTGTGTTATGTAATACTTGATGAAACTTATACCAATAAAAAATACATTTAAAACACAATCCATTCATATATCTTGCATATCAAGAAAATTTTTCATTATCAACAAACGAAAATATTTTATGTCAAAGTTGAAAAGGAAAGACTTTGAAAACTTTAAGTGTACATTTAATATGGGACAGAGGGAGTAATAAACTGTGGGCTGATAAAAGTTTACAACATCTTGCCGGCTCACAACCGATGTTGCAGTCTTCTAAATAAGGCACATAGTAATTATCCGATACTGATAAAAGTTTGCTGCATCTTGCCGGCTCACAATCGATGTTGCAGCCTTCTAAAAAGGTTGAGGTTTTCCTTAGTTTTAAAGGATGTGTGTAAATTATATTAAGTGTAGTAAAAGTAAATTAATAAAATATAGGGGAAAATATCTTTTATATTAAATTTAAATATACTTTTGAACTAAGGACCTATTTCGTTTTATGTTGTGATTTCTATCTGTTTATACGGGGAATCCAAAGGTGTTGAAACGAAGGTCCATAGATGTCAGATATTGTCTCGATGAGGTGTCAAAAGCCTATGTCACTTAAGGCCGTCAAGGTTGGGATGTGCCAAGACGAAAGTCGTTCTTGGGATGATCTGCCTTCAATACTCAATTACTTTTAGGTGGAACGTGACTTGCATAGAAACTTTGCATAACGTTTATCTAGGTTGAAATAGAATAAAAACATTCACCTAAGATATAATAATTCGTCAGGAGCGAAAGAGTTTAAAGGTATAAGTATGGAGTAGGGTTTGCATATGAACTTTATATTTAACGGTGATTTTCGTTTTTTAAGCTTGGTTTGGGATAAGTGAAAAATCAGGGACGATGAATTTATCCTTTTGGGCATTTTACGGATCTGAAAAAAATAATGCATATCTATTCTTGAACTTATAGTTATAAAAATAACGAAAGTCAAACATTCTAGTTAGTTGCTTAATAGAAAAGTAGATGAAAAATGGAAAATGAAAATGACGTAAAATATGTGTGGTAATAAGTGTAGATTTATAAAAATGGTCAAAACGGGGATTTTCAAAGCTATTAATTCTTTAATTCCCCTTAATGAACACTTTGCTACTTTTCAATTTAATTAGTCGAGGGGGATTAAGATTCTTGGTTTTCTTAAGTGTTTACTTATGGCATTGCGTGAGGACATGACAATAGTTTAGTATGGGGGATTTTGGTATGTGCTTAATTACACATACTTTTTACCTAATAAAACGACCCAAAATGACTAAAAACGGACATAAAATGCCAAATATATGTTTGTTTTGTGTTATTTACTGTGCAGGTATCGGATATTCAGAAAAAGGACAAAAACAAAGCCAAAACCGAGCACGAGATTGGAAAGAGCGTGCAAAAGTTAAAGTCAAAGTCAACCCCAAAAAGTCAACAAATCAAAGCCGAAGCCGAATCCGAAGAAATCTTAAATGGGCCAACCCGCACCCAAGTTAATGGGTCGAGTTAGCCCATTAAGCCTGGTACTATAAATCTTATAGTATTTAAAAAGCCCTAAAGTCCACCCGCAACATAACCGGACCAAAAAACTAAATTTTTATGGACACAAGACATTATCTTGGATGTTCCCATTATACAACGTTAACCCTAATCCAATTAAAAACTTTACACCACAAGTCCTTTTACCCCATTTCTATTACACCATAAGTCCTTATGGTTTTACACAATTGGTCCTTAAGGACTAACATGGTTAGTCCATATGGACTAACACCATTACTCCCTCTACACAACACCCTTAACCCTGTTAACCCTTTATAAACAAAAACACTCATTCCCGCCAAATACCATCACTTTCACTAATTCGGGCTCACCTTCACGTGGGTTTTGGGGGGCCTTGCCAACAGAAAAAACCTTTAAAATCCCACCCTGAAGCTTAGAATTTTTTTTCAGTTGGCTATCTATTATGGAAGCGGTTGGACAATGAAAATCAAGGGCTTTGATGATAAGGCTTGGTGTACAACAAAATTAGATTGGCTTGGATTCATGAGTGATAGAGTAAATCTCTTTCCTCATCACACAAGAAAAAACATTCAATAGGACTCAAGCTTTTACATTCGGATAAAATCGAAAAAATTGTTGACTGTTAAAAGATCTTAGTGTAGTAGTAGCTTAGGAGTAGTGTAGCCTGGTTTTACTTATTTTTACTGCTTATTTTACTTTAACATGTACTTTTCCTTTCAAGCATTGTAATCTTTTAAAAGTTTTAATGAAGTTTCAGTTTTAATGTTTTATGTTAATCTGTTTTACTTTTAGGCTTTTTATTGTTAAAACTGTTTTCAAGTCTATCTTGATAAGCTCTTAAAAGCTCCTTAAACACACTAATACTTCAGCGTTAAGCTTGTTCAATAGTTAACTGAAGTTTTATAGTCTCAAATCACTCAAAACTTTGGTTAAGCTTTTGGATGATAAGCCAGAAAAAGATGGGATTATGGGTATTTACAGCTTATTATATAAGCTGAGACTGGTCGTTGATTTAAGCTTGGAAAAAGAAATTTTCGTGCAAGGGATAAAGGTACAATTCAATTTTTTATCTTCTAGCGCATTTTACATTCTTTAGCGTATTTTCTGCACTAGCTTTTATTATTGACTTAGCTGCTTATTTTTGTGGCCTTATTTGTGTTTTAGTAGCTTAATATGTCTTAAATAATGAGTTTTTAGCTTTATTTTAGTTTTCAGTGGAGTTATATAAAATCTGTCAAAAAAGTAGGTTATATCAGCTTATTTAGTTCAACTTATTAAAGAGTCTTATTAGTTGTTTAAATCTACTTATTTAGCCTTAATTTGCATATTACTTAATCTTTTTTCATCACTTCAGTCTTTTTATAATCTTTTTAAGCTAAAATGGATTTTAGTTTTAAAGGAGTTTATTGGGTCAGGTTGTAAAATGGGTCAAAATAGTGTTCAAGCTAGTTTTGGTTTTCAATTTAGTTTGCACCAGCTCTAATTAATTAAGTCTAGGTAATAGTTTTTATGAGTTTTGAATAAGCATTGTTAGTTTTGGTGGTTGTTTTATTTGAATTCCTAGTCTGCTAGTTTAACAAACTGCTTATTTGATATTTTCTTAAAGTCCTTCTTTAGGCATGGTTGTATTGATTAATGTGAGTTCCATATGTAGTAATATGCATCTAATTGTAAGCCTTTAGTTTATAACCTTGCCTCTTAGAGTAATTTAGTTAAAGATCAGTTAGGTGTTGCTAGTATGGTTATTGCTCAAAATAGTTGGATAATTGCAGATCATTGGAGGTTTAGTTCTAGCTTAGCTTGATTTTAATTGAATAAAGGGTAGTCTTTATTTGAAATCAGTTTAAACTTTCAGAGTGTCATAATCATTTTATGAGTCCTAAAAACTTAGCTGCAATATTCATTTAGTCAAAAAAAAGTCCCAATTTCAAATTTCATGTGTGCAATCATCTTTATAGATTTCTCGACTTATTTATGGGTTCGTAGTTGCTGAATTTAGTCTGTACATCTGTTTATTATTCTAAGATCTTCATTTATTTTAAGCTTCAGCTTTTATATAGGGACTTATGAGTCTCATAGTTAAGCTGCTCCATAAAACCATTTTACTCTAAATAGCCAAAAAAAACACAACGTTAGTTTATGTCATTTTACATTGCCTCACTAATCTAGCTTTATTTTTTTACCTTTTGTTGATTGTGCTTTATATGTTGTCATTAGTCTATAGTACCTTATATCTATGTTATATTTTTCAACTTGTTTTCTTTAGCTCATATGCCTTAAATCTTAGCTTAATATAAGGTCATATGTCCTTTAATGTCTTTTAGAGTTAACTGTCTTAAATGGTTTTTTCCTTTTAATGTCCTTTCAGCTTATTTAGTGTGCTTATTTCCATATCTTTGTGCTTATTAAGTTTAGGAATAAGCATGCTCTAGCTTATTTAGTTGTCCTTTGCTTATTAGGTCTTTAAAAAGCCCAACAGTTTAGGCTTAGTGTTAAAAAAGCAAATCTGTCACTTTTGGTTTTAGCTTATTTCTAGCTTATTTTTGAGTTTTGTAAAAAGTTGTTTTTTTAAAGTTGGTTATTTTAGCTCGCTATATTATTTAGCTTTTTAAATGAAATTTAAAAAAATATTTTATTTCAAAAACGAGATGGCGCACATGGGTCGAACCTGTGACCTTCCTTTATAACACAAGCACCTCAACACACACTCTCAATTTGTAAGTGTATACCATTTAATATTTAATCCCTTTTAGTCCATTTTGCTTATCCGGCTTATTTTGCTTTTTAACTGCTTATTCGTTCAGCATTTTTTTAGTTTCTTAATTTTCTTAGATTCTACCAAAGTCAAGTCAACTCCGAGAAGCTGAAGCAGAAAAAAATATAACTTTAGGGACTTAATTTACCAATTCCCAAAGTTATATTACTAGAAGAATAAAGACAAGGACTGAATTTGCAATTCATGTAAAATACAAGTAGAGGGGGCAAAACTGCCAAACCCCCATACTAGTATTAAACAAGGACTAATTCTGCAATACAAGTCATAAGGATGAGGGGTTACTTCTGCCATTTGCCAAAACTTATAAAACCACAAGGACGAATTTTGCAAGACCAAATACATCCATGAGGGACTTATGTTGCCAAAAGCCCAAACCTTTCCCTGTCTTGTTTATAACACATTTTCCCGCCAAATTTACCCAACACAAAGTCACGGGTTTCTTCACTTTGATTTACCCTGCAACACAAATTAACTAGTGGGTAAAGACTTCATCCCTAACCCACTAACTTACCCCAGCTGTATAAGTGCCAAGCTGGCAATCCTTCACCATTTTCAAAGGGTTTCGGTGGCTATGATTGACTCAAAAAGAAGCACATGAAGATTCAAGGGCCAAGATTAAGTTTATCATTTGTCTCACACAACTAAAACAACTCTGGAAGCCCTCACAAAGAAAGCACAACACAAAGACCAAGCAAGTGAAGAATTCGGCTATAAATAGGACCCCAATGTAGCATTGTAGAACATCTTAGCATAACTTAGCTTAATTTTAGTTTACTTATCATTTTTAAGTCATATTCAGCTTATTGTAACTTAATTTCAGCATTGTACTCTTTTTAAAAAGTTTAATGAAGATTTGAGGTTTTTAAGTTAAAAAGCAATTGCCAAATTCCAAATTCTAAGTTGTTGAATTGTGTTAATAAGCTCTCACTTAAAGCTTATTTATAAGCTGTTTTTATTAATCAACCTAAAAAAGTTAAGTAGTAACAAGAAAAGTCACAAAAAATCACCCAAAACACCACAGCTTATTTCATGGATGATAAGCCGGATATGGATGGGCTTATGGACCCACTAGCTTGTTAAACACAAGCTAGAGCTTTGTTGATTAAGCTCTAATGAGCAGTAGTAGCCTTGTTTAGAGCTAAGGCTTTGGTAATCTCTTTTCTTTGATTTTAAGCTTATTTAACTGCATTTGCTTATTTTCAGCTTAATTGTGACATTTTTTTTTCATTATGCTTATGGATGCTTATTATTCATGTACAAGCTTTTGTCTTTGAGACCCTTGGCTTAAATATCCCAAATCAGCCTTAAAAAGACCAATCCAGTTTCTTAGGGGGGTGTTCGGGATAAGGGTGAAAATGGGTCAAACTGGGTATTGTCATGGGTTGGGTCATTTAGTCAATTTCATTTAGCTTTAATGTATAGGATAATAGGAGGTTTAATCAAGTTTTTATTCATTAAATCTCAAAAAATAAGTTTAAAATAGCCATGTTGTGAATCTGAGGTTATTTCCTTTTGTAGAATAGCTTATTTTTTATATTTGGCTTAAGTGGTCTTTTGTCCTCATTTACATGTTCATTTTAAGAGTTTTTATGCATAGAGTAAGAGTTAGAATAGGCTGCATTTGTAGTTTAAGACTTAGCCAAAAATCTGCATAAGTAGTTAAAAAATGAATTTTGAGCTTTTTCATTAGCTTATTCTGGCTTATCCAGAGTTTCAAAATGCTTTTTGAGTCTTGATTATTTGGTTATGTGCCTTAATACTCAATTGTTTTTTTTTGCTTTTTTTTTGGATAGGTTATCATTTGCCAGTTTATTTTTTAAGCACAAAAAGCCACCTAAGGGCTGTTGGTTGCAGAGAATATGAGCTAATAAGCTCATTTACTCATTTAATGGTTTAAGCTGAACTAATTGCTTATTTTGTATTGATATCTGCTTATTAGGATAGATTAGCTTAACTAAGCTTATTTTTGCCCAAAAAGTTAGCTTATTAATGCTTTTTCAGCTTAAGGCCCTTTTGGCAGTACTAACTCAAAAGTTTAGTTTCTGCTGTTTTCTAATGTTAATATTTTTTTGATCTTTAGTTTTTGTTCAAAATAAGTTTAAATTACTTTTTTTTCAAAGTCTTTTATGTCCTCTTTTCCTTTTTATAGCTTATAAGTGCTTAAGGATCTGTCTTAGGGCTTATTTATAAGCCTAAAGTGTCTTAAATGGCTGTTTGGCTTTGTTTTTGCCCTGGTGCAAAACAGCCAATTGGCACACCTTTTTCTTGGCTTATTTATGACTAAATCTTTAATCTTTTTACACTTTTAGGAATATTATAAGCTAATGTTTAAGACCCTGCAAGCTTTAAGCTTAGGACCCCCTTTTGAGTGCTTAAAAATAAGCCTCAAGGTGCCCCTTTATCTGTTTTGTATCTAGTTCTATGTCAGTAGGTGAATAAGCTTTTCTAAGCTTATTGCTCATTCAAAATTGCTTATTTTTCATCTGCATTTGCTTATTGTGATTAGCTTAGCCTTAGTTTCTAGCTTATTTGCATTCTAGTAGCTTAACAAATCCAAAAAAAGAAAAAAATAAGCCATTTAGCTTAATAAGCCATTCTGTCTGTTTTAAGTGCTTTTTCTGGCTTGTTCATAAGCTTTTGTAAAAACTTGTAGTTAAGAAAATTGCTTATTTATAAGTCCTTTTTAAGTTTGTAAAAAAAAATTTGAAAAAAAAGGGAAGCTTGGAAGTCAGAGGTGAGTTAGGGCTCGAACCCCCGACCTCAACAAGCCTCAACCCTTATAAACCCCACACCACTACCGCTGTGCTACAATAGCTCATCCGGTAGTGGTTTGTTGGATTTATTATATAAAGGCTTGTTGGCCCATTTGTGCAATAAGCTGTTTGAGCTTATTTCACAGCTTATTTGATAAGCTGTGTAACTTTTTATATTTTTCATAGCCTCTCTTAAACTTTAGCTATTTTGTGTAATTTTTCTAGAATTTTTTATAAACGTCTAGTATTTTTTATAATTTATTTTGTTTAAAAAAAACATTAAAAAATCATAAACAATAAATAAAAGTCAAGAAAAACTATAAACCTTTTTTTTAAAATTTTTCATTTTTCATATAGTTTTAGGTAAATTGTTAAGTTTCGTAGGGTCATTTCTCTAAATTCATTTTCTAAAACGGGATTCTAACCCGTTATTGATTTGACTCGTTTTTTGTCCAAACGAACTCCGTTTTCGATCTAGTTTTTTTAAACTTCGTTTTTAGTCAAGTAGAATCTATTTTTTGTTTAAAAATTGTTCTAGGGTTAAAATTGTGTAATTTAGGTTTTTGACCCTCGTTTTTCATGCCCGTTTTAGGTTTTAAGTTATATAGTTTTCGTTTTTAGGTTTTATTTTATTATTTTTGCATATTAAACTTGTAGAAATAGAAAACCAATCATAACTTTGTCATATTCAAACATCAATCATCAATCCGTCATTCGATTTTCCATTCAAGCCTCGTTGGGACTTAACGACCCGGGACTCATACTTCCGGTTACATATATATTTTATTTAGTGAATTTTGACTTCTTGCCTTGGTCAAAGGCAATTGGTTGAGTGTTTGCTTATATATTATATATATACTATTGAACGAATCAACCACCAAGTTTTCTTGGCCTCCAAGGTGGTTCGCACCTATATAAAGGGGTAAGACCCTTTCATTTCAACTCACACCTCAATTCTTTCTTTCTAACCATCAATGGAGTCCAAGGTCTAATCAAGAACATCAAGAGAAGTCCTAAGAAGTACCAAGAGCAGAATGCAAGTGAAGAAACCAAGTCTTGAAGCCCCGGAGTTGTTATTCTAGGCGTACGAAGCTAAAAGTCCCCATTTCGACCCGTTTCCAAGCTATAAGCTCAAAACCAGGTTCCATAAGCTCACATTCTGTTTCAATACTCTTATAATGTTCATATAATCATGCTTAAACCCTTGTTAAAATCTTTGAACTCAAAAACCCATGCGTTTTCCCTTTTTGATCCAAACCGAGCTCATGAAACCCTAATTTCATGTTTTCATTTAATCTATAAGCTAAATTTGTAAGATGTTGTTATAATCGATCCTAATAATCTTATCAAACAATATTATAAGTATTTTACTAAGTCTTAAAAGCTTGAAGCTTAAAACTCCCTGCGAGTTTGCATTTTAAAAACCCTATATTTGATCACGTTTTGATTTCTCGCTTAACAATAACTTTATTCTTAACTTTAGTTACGTTAAACTTCCTATTTTAGATTATATTTATAGCACATACACTGCATAAATTGCTTTCATATTAAAAAATATCATTATTATGGATTTTGGACTAAAAACGATACGTTTTTCATTCAAAAGGGGTATATATCGTAACTTTCTGAAACTTATAACTAAAGGGATTGAAAATGTCATTTTAATAAAGTTATAACTATAAGGATTTGTTTTGCCAAGTTTCAAAGTTAAGGTTTTTAAATTATATATACTTTTTATATAAAGGACTAAACTTGTAAAAGTTTATAATCCAAGGGTATATTTTGCCAATTTTGCAAACTATTAAAATATTTTATCTTTATATTTATTATAAAAATATATAAAACTTGATTTTATTAAAACCCGATACATTTATCGTTATTAATCAACGATCGATGCTTTATAAATCAAATACGTTATATACTTATCGTAATTTATATTATCTAACTTTTGAGAAACTTATAATCTTATTTGTATCCTCCAATTCTAGGAGTAGTTCATGTGAGGGTTCCGTGTTTGGGTCTTTGTTTTGAAGAGTTTTGCTGGGTTTACAATTAAAGTGTCGTTGCTCCTCAACAATATGCGTGGCTCTAAAATTATGATAGCCCAAAACGGTGATTTACAATATCCCTAAGTTACTAAATCAAAGATATACGTTAAACTTTATAAAATTTTGAAACATAAACCATCAAACTAAGACTTGACATATTACCCCAGGTTGCGTGTGACGAAGCCGTTACTTTCATTTCATATACATTTGCTATCAATCAGATTTCTCTATACTGTTAAGGTGAGTTCATAGCCTCGCATTTCAATCTTTCAAATGTTTTATAAACCCGCGAGGAGGATACATGTCTATATTTACTGAATGACAGATATTTTTATGTATGCATCCTGATTTATTATTGCCTAAGTAACTACTTTTGCCTTTAAGTCCCCAATATCATGAACCGTTAATTACTCTACGGAGTAAGCGCGAATGTTGTGAATAGATCTATTTGGGCTGGACTCCCCGTTGGTGTACCCATGATATTGGTAACCAATTACACATCATTAGAATATAACTGCGGGTGTTTTGGCAAAGGCACCCGTTGGGGCTATAACGTGTGATTATTATATATCCCAAGGCTTCGGATTCATGAGCTAATGGCAATAATATTGTTTTACAAATAACGGGTGTATAACAACGTAACCCAATATCGAATTTGCATTCAAACTATTTAACTTAAACCTATGGATTTCACTCAACCTTTGTGTTGACTTTTTAGCATGTTTATCTCAGGTAATTGAGCAACTTACGGCACGGAGTGGCATGGACTTGAAGATGGCAAAACTGTTATCATTCAAACTTTATGTTTTAGATTTTGGGACCTGTTCTTTTGTAAAACTCTGATGAATAAATGAATGATAACAAAATTTTCCAAAAACGTCTCTTTTGAGTCGTTTTCTATGATTATGACTGTTGTACTATGAAGTAATACCCCAGATTTGCTTTCGCTGCTATATGTAAAAATGGGGGTGTTATAGATTGGTATCAAGAGCCACGTTATAGAGAACAAGGTTGAAACCTTAACTATAACTACTTTTCTTTTTCCATCCAAGAAAGTCCTCCGTGCCACTATATCTTCCGAAATGGTATGTAAAGATACATAACTATTATATTATTAAATAAATAACTTATGTTATTTACCGTTGGGTTGTTAAACAGAACGATGTCTTCTCCCAACCATCCTACTTCCAATATGGAGGATGCCTTTTCCTCAAACTTCCCAAACTATCTTCCGGCTTCTCCAGATTATATCCCAACTTCACCGGGAAAAACTTACTCTATCTCTTCCAACTCATTTGGAATAGTCCCACTAGCTTCACCAACTCTTTCATTATTTCATGATGATCCCTACATGAAAGCTTTGCAAGCATTCTATACTGAGAAATTACCTATCCCGCCTCCAACTATCATACCTCCATCTTCGATACCTAATCCTCGAGAATTCTTTCTTCCGGAAGAATTTATGTCACCTAAGAAACAAGGCCGATCATCTTCTGCTACTTCTTCCCTACCTCAAGTCTTTGAGATAGGAGAAAGCTCTCGAAAAGCCGCATAAGCGTGATCGAGGGAACAACATCGACGGATATTTCTAAATCATTTAGGAGAACTATCTCTCGATCGTATTGAGCATATAGAAGATAAAGTCGAAGGTCTCGAGAAAGGTCGAGTAATCATCCAACAAGATTTCGATATTTTTGAAGCTGAACTCCAACAAGCACGTGCTCAAAATACCAAACTCCATAGGAAACAAATGGGAAGTAATTATAAGATTTCTCTAGCCCGCTTCAGGATTACTGAACTAGGAGACATTATCAACGACATGCAGATCCGTCACCAAGCAGATATGGAAAATCTGCAAGATGCCATCAATGAACTCAAAAATAACTAGAAAATACTATCGGACTATTAGATTAGATCTTAGTTATAGTTCTTAACCTAGCCACGGGATGTGTGGTATAAATAAAAACACTTGTCAAATCTTGACTATGTATAGTACCAAGGCAAGTTGTTCTTAATACAAAGGCAATCCCGTTATATACCTTGTTGTTTCATAATTTATCTTATCTCATCATCGTCATTCATCCTACATCATATGCATCATTTTCATTTTCATCACCATCATAGCAATGCTTATTCTTAAACTTTAAGCATTTTAAAGAAAAATAAGCATTACTAGACTTGTGATATCATTCTTATTTCATGTTATCTTATGTTAATAGAATGCCTCCCAAAAGGACGTCAACATCTGAAGCACCAGCTATGACTCAAGCTACCATTAGAAAACTAGTAGCTGACAGTGTCACTGCGGCTCTAGAAGCACAAGTTGCAACAATGGCAAATGCTAGTAATCCCAACAGGAACACTGGTCCTACTGGAACTCCGGTAGTAAAAACCGGAAACTATAAAGAGTTCATAAGCGGTCAACCTTTTTACTTCAATGGTACTGAAGGAGCAGTTGGCCTTATCCGCTGGTTTAAACGAACCGAATCAGTATTCTCTCGCAGCAAATGTGCTGAAGAAAACAAAGTAACATTTGCTACTGGTACCCTAACTGATGATGCTTTGTCTTGGTAGAATGCATACGCCCAACCTATTAGAGTAGAGCAAGCCAATCAAATCACCTGTACTGAGTTAAAAAGGCTTCTGGCGAACATGTATTGTCCCCAAACTAAAATCAGAAAAATGGAAGAAGTATGTACAATTGACTGTAAGGAAATGACTTATTACCTTTCGTGTAGAGATTCCAAGAATTAATAGTCTATGGCCCGAACAGGGTGCCTAACACGAGAAAACTCCTAGAAGCTTTCATCGGGGGACTACCTCGAAGCATTGAAGGAAATGTTACTGCCTCTAAACCTCAAACTCTAGAGGAAGCCATTAACATAGCCCAAAGGCTAATGGATCAAGTAACAAAACATACTCCAGTGCAAGTACCAAGTGACCATAAACGAAAATTTGACGATAGAAGAACTTTCAACAATAACAACAATTCCCGCAACAATAACAACTACCGTAACACCAACACCAACAACCGCTACAATAATCACCAACCACAACAAAACCAAAGGCAAGAAGTTGTTAGAGCTTATGCTGCTACTCCATCTGAAAACAATAGGTATGCCAAAGACCTCCTATTATGTAAGAAATGCAATCTCCATCACACCGGACCTTGTACTGGTAAGTGTATAATTGAACAAGGTTAGGCCATCTTGACCCAAGGAAATACGAAACAAGAGGCCAGCCACTGGAATTAATCAACTACTAGTGACAGTTGTTTGTCATGCCTGTAGAGAGAAAGGGCATTATACAAATCAGTGCCGAAAGACCAACATCAATGCCTAAGGAAGAGCCCTACTACTTAAGGGTTAGTAATATGCTCTCAGACCCAAATGTAGTTACGGGTATGTTTCTCCTAAACCAACATTTAGCTAGAGTATTGTTTAACTCTGGAGCCGATAGAAGCTTCATATCCAAATCTCTTGCCTCTACGCTAAATATTCCATCTATTACAATAGATACCTTTTATGATATCAAAATGGTTGAGGGAAACTTAGTAAGCACAAACACCGTTATCAAAGGTTGCACTCTAACTTTGTTAAATCTACCTTTCGAAATCGATCTCATGCCGATTAAACTTGGTAGTTTCGACGTTTTCATCGGTATGGACTAGTTGTCCAAGTATCATGCTAAGATTCTCTGTGACGAGAAAGTCGTTCACATTCCTATCGACGGTGAAACCCTAATCATTCGAGGTGATCAAAGTAAAACTCGACTAAATCTCATATCCTGTATAAAAACCGAAAGATATATATCTTGAGGTTGTCAAGTTTTCATGATCTAAGTAATGGAAAAGAAATCAAACGAGAAAAGACTAGAAGATATCCCTGTAGTCAAAGAATTTCCATATGTTTTTCCTGAAAATCTACCTGGTCTTCCTCCCGTTCGCCAAGTAGAGTTCTAAATCGACTTAATTCCTGGACCAGCGTCTGTAGCCCGAACACCTTAAAGATTGGCTCCTTCAGAAATGCAGGAGTTATCTAACCAACTTCAAGAACTAGGAAGACGAGTTTATCCAGCACCAAAGTACTGCGCATTGTAGGAGCTCCTGTCTTATTTTGATAAAAGAAAGACGATTTTTAGAATGTGCATCTTACGAGAGGAGTTAAAATTAACTTACCATAAAGAATAGATTGCCATAACCACAGTAATCGTATGACTTATTCGACCAACTTCAAGGTTTAAGCGTTTACTCAAAAATCGACTTAAGATCAGTCTATCATCAACTAAGAGTAAAGAACGAAGGTATTCCTAAGACTTCTTTTAGAATAAGATACGGACACTATGAATTTCAAGTCATGTCATTTGGCTTAACTAACGCACCTGTTGTATTCATGGATCTCATGAACCGTGTGTGTAAACCATATCTGGATAAATTCGTAATAGTGTTTATCGATGATTTTCTTATCTACTCTCGTAACGAAGAAGAACACGCAAATCATCTGAGGATAATCTTAGAATTACTCATAAAAGAGGAATTGTATGCCAAGTTCTCTAAATGTGATTTCTGGAGTCATATCGTGCAATTTCTTAGACATCTCATTGATAGTCAAGGACTTCATGTTGACCCCCCAAAATTAAAGCTGTAAGAATTTGGACATTCTCCTACTACACCACAGAAATACGTCACTTCTTAGGACTCCACTGGTCTATTATCAAGATTTTGTCGAAGGTTTTTCATAGATTGCCAAAGCCTTTGACTAATTAACCCAGGAATAAAAGAAGTATATCTGGGCTCGAGAACAAGAATCGGCTTTCTAACTCCTTAAACAAAAATTTTATGAAGCACTAATCATAGCATTACCAGAAGGAAACAATGACTTTGTCGTTTATTGTAATGCGTCTCTTCAAGGTATAGGGAGCTTGTATTAATGCAAAAGAGGAAAAAGTTATTTATATTGCAGCTGACACTCAAAACTCACAAGAAATACTATACCACATCATGATCTTGCATTAGTGCAGTTGTATTCGCTCTTTTAAAATCTGTGAGACCTATCTATTCGGTACAAAGTGTACAGTTTTCATACTGATCACAAAATTCCTTCAAAAACATTACTTCGTCAAAAAGAATTGAATATGAGGCAACGTCGATGGTTAGAATTACTCGCAAATTATGATTGTGAGATTTGTTATCTTCCTGGAAAGGAAAATGTTGTAGCAGATGCCTTAAGTCGAAAGAAACAAATCAAACTGCTCCGAGTTAGAGCATTAATCATAACCGTTCATCCAAAATTACCATCACAAATTCTCAAAGCTCAAACTGAAGCACTCAAAGAAGAAAACGTCAAGGCTGAAAACCTACAAGGAATGGACAAATCATTCGAAATAAGTCCTGATGGAACTCGTTGTATCAAAAATAGAAGCTGGTAACCACTTTTTGGCGGTTTAAGAGACTTGATCATGCACGAGTCTCATAAATCGAAATATTCCATTCATCCAGGTTCTGACAAAATGTATCAGGATCTAAAGAAACTTTATTGGTGGCCTAACATGAAGTCAATCGTCGCTGAATATGTTGGCAAATGTTTAACATATTCTAGAGTTAAGGCAGAATGTCAGAAGCCATCTGGCTTACTGGTACAACCGAAGATTCCTTTGTGGAAATGGGAGAGAATCACAATGGATTTCATTATAAAACTGCCCAAAACATCAAACGGACATGACACAATCTAGGTCATTGTCGATCGCCTTACCAAATCCGCACACTTCATCCCTACCCGAGAGACAGATAGTATGGAAACCCTTACAAGGTTATACATCAAAGAAATAGTCTCCTGGCATGACGTGCCAATATCTATCATTTTCGATCATGACAGTCATTTCACATCCAGATTCTGGCAATCATTACAAAGTGCTTTGGGTACTCAATTAGACATGAGTATGACATATCATCCCGAAACCGATAGACAAAGTGAAAGGACCATTCAAACACTCGAAGACATGCTTCGAGCCTGTGTTATAGATTTTGGAAAAGGATGGGAAAGACACTTATCATTGGTAGAATTCTCCTACAATAACAGTTACCATGCCAGTATCAAGGCAGCACCATTTGAGGCACTTTATGGTCGAAAGTGCAGATCACTTGTTTGCTGGGCCGAAGTTGGAGATGTTCAACTTACGAGACCAGAAATAATCCATGAAACCACTAAAAAGATTGTGCAAATTCGACAACGCTTGCAAGATGCAAGAGATCGGCAAAGAAGTTATGCCAATGTAAGGCGAAAGCCTTTAGAATTTCAAGTTGGAGATCGTGTTATGTTGAAAGTATCACCTCGTAAAGGTGTCATCCGATTCAGAAAACGAGGAAAGCTTAACCCCCGGTACATTGGACCATTCAAAATCCTTAAACGGATTGGCCCAGTGGCATACAAACTAGAGCTTCCTGAAGAGCTCAGTAATGTCCACAGTACTTTCCACATTTCTAATCTAAAGAAATGCTTATCTGGCGAATCCCTTGTCATTCCAATAAAAGAGCTTCGACTTGATGACAAACTCAACTTTATAGAAGAACCAATAGAGATTATAGATCGAGAAGTCAAGAAACTGAAACAAAGTCGTATTCCTATAATCAAAGTAAGATGGAACTCTAAAAGAAGACCAGAATTTACAAGGGAACGTGAAGATCAAATTCGTGCCAAATATCCACATCTGTTTTCAAACACCACTCCGGCATCCAAATAAATCTCAGGACGAGATTTCTTTTAAGGGAGGGGAGACTATAACAACCCGTAATTTTCATCAATGTAAATATCCATCTATTAAATTTGATGCAATGTAGTATCCATCTATTATATATATACCACCTTTTTACAGGGAAATTTTTGCTTTATCTCATTATGCAACGTAACTTGCATCTCTAAAGTAAAAGAGCTCACGCAACCTCTACTAATGCCATCTCTATCTATGTTTATATCATGTGAACATCCTAATATGTCAAGTCTATATCTTAATATCATTTTTACCAAGTACATTCTCCAGTTAACTTACTTTTCAAAACGTTATTTTAAAACAAGCATTAAATGTTAACGTTTATATCAAAACCCTAATTATATGTAATGTATACATATAAAATGAATGTACAAGCCTTTAAAGCATGTGTACAAGAATCATAGCACAACATTTGAATTATATTTTCCCTCTAAGTCAAGTAACAACTTTCTAAAACTTAATGTAGACGTCAATAATGCAAGAAAGTTAAATTAGGTCATTTTACCTCCTAAATCACTTTGATTTCTTACCACTAATTTATTACAAGGTACAAGCACTTAATGCATGACTTTTAAACCTTAAACCTAAACCCTAATTCATCCTAAACCCTAATCTAAAACCCTAAACCCTAAAACAAGCCCTAAACCAACCCGTCACCTATTTTCTTCCATTTTGACCCATTTTAAACCCAAGCACCCATCCTAGCACCTCCATGACCTCACCATGACATCACCAAGCAGCCTAGCAACTACCTCCATCACCTCCTTGCTAAAATACTTGGCCTCTAAGTTGCTACATCACCTCCTTGTCACCCCTTTCTAGCCGTGACCTCCAACACCCTCCACCATTCAAATATACACCTCTAGCTCTCATTACTCATCATGCTAGCTTCCATGAATTACCTTAACTAGCTATGACACTAATCATTCAAGAAAAATTGGGCACTAAGGCTCCTTAAACCCTATAAATAGCCGAACCAAACAACCATTCAAACCATACCTCAAAAACTCATAAACTCTCAAATGGAGTCTTAACTCAGACCAATAAGGATCAATAGAAGTCCCTAAGCTCAGAATAGAAGCCAAGAATCAAGAAAAAGGAGCTCTTGAAGTCGTTACTAGGCGTACGAACCTAAAAACCCTATTTCCACCCATTTTAGCTCAAGTAAGCCTAAGATCTTGTTCCATAAGCTTATATTCTGTATTAGAATGTTCATAATACTCTTAATATCATATATGAACTCTTGTTTGAAGCTTTGAATCCTCAAACCCATGTGTTTTTTATTAAAACCCTAAAAACGACCCGTTTTAATTTTCTAGCTAACGAATCCTTTTTCTAAACTTTTGTTACATTAGAACATCTTATTTTAGCTTATTCTAATAAGCTATAACCTGAAAATATCATTTGGAATCTTAAAATAAGCTTGCATGGCTTTTTGGACTTGTTTTGCAAATATTTCCATGCATAGGGGTATATATCATAATTTTCTGAAATTTATAACTAAAGGGGCTGAAAATGTCATTATTATAAAGTTATAACTTTAAGGACCTATTTTTCCAAAGTTTCAAAGTTAACGGTTTAAATTATAGATACTTTATATATAAAGGACTAAAGTTGTAAAAGTTTATAAACCAAAGGTATATATTGCCAATTTTGCAAACTTAAAAATATAAAATATATATTAATATTATAAAACTCGATTTTATTAAAACCCGACACATTTATCGTTATTAATCATAAATCGACGCATTATTTCGTTATATATTTAACGTAATTTATCATCAACTAACTTTTGAAGAAACTTAAAATCTTATCGTATCACGTTACTAGGGAATTTCATATGAAGGGTTTCATTTGAGTTTTCATTTTGACGAGTTTGCTGGGTTTACGATTTAAAGTGCCCTGGCTCCTCAAACGATACTACATGGCCTCTGGATTATGATAGCCCGAACAGCGATACAATATTTCCATAATTTAATAAATCAAAGATATACGTTAAACTTTATGAAGTTTTGAAACATAAACTATCACACTAAGACTTGACATATCACCCCAGGTTGCGTGACGAAGCCGTTACTTTCACTTGATATACTTTTGCCATCAATCAGATTTCCCTATACTGTTAAGGTGAGTTCATAGCCTCACTTTTAAATCTTCTATTTCATAAACCCGTGAGGGGGATACATGCTATAAACCATGAATACAAGTGTTTTCTAAATGTATGCTATCCTGATATATTATTGCATCTGTTGTCTAAGTCCCTTTATGCCAAAAGACCCCCACCATCATGGACCATTAATCACTTGCGAGTGAACGTGAATATTGTGAATAGGCCTATTGGGATTGACGAATCCCGTTTGTGTTAGCCGGATAGGTAACCAAACGCACTATATTTGAAACTCATAGGTATATGGCAATTACCTACACGGGGGCCATTATCTTTATATATATCAATATTGATATATACACTAGTCAGTTTGAGTACCATGAGCTTAGACGCAATAATACTGTTTCCCATAATAATTATACTCGTTCCAATTATTACACTTATAGGTGTATAACAACGTAACTCACTCTTATGATGACTTGTATTCACACTATTTATTATAAACCTATGAATTTCACTCAACCATTGTGTTGACCTTTTTAGCATGTTTATCTCAGGTAACTAAACATCTTATGGCATGGAGTGGCACTGACTTGAAGATGGCTAAACTGTTATCATTCAAACTTTATGTTTTCATATAGATTTTTAGGACCTCTGTTTGTAAAAGCTCTGATGAAATAATGAATGATAACTTATCTTTTAAAAACGTCTATTTTGGGTCGTTTTCTATGATTATTACTGTTGTACTATGAAATAATACCCTAGATTAGCTTCCGCTGTTATATGTCAAAAATGCGGGTGTTATATACTTGCTCTAAAAATTGCTTAAAATCATATGAAACTCTTCAAAAATAGTATGATCAACAACATGATGCTCTTAAAAAATATAATCTAGAAATTATAGGTTATCAAATGGGATTAGAATCATTAGAAGCTAGGATAGTTGTTCATGAAAAGAATGAAGTTGTTTATGAGGAAGACATTGCATTTTTAAAGTATGATGTCCAAGTGAAAGATATCTCTATCAAAGACCTTAAAAAATAGTTAGAAGAAGCTTTAAAAGAGAAAGATGATTTGAAACTTAAACTAGAAAAATTTGAAGAATCATCAAAGAATCTAACTAAACTGATAAATAGCCAAATAAGTGCTAAAGACAAAGCTGGTCTTGGTTATGATAGTCAAATAAATGAGAGTAAAGTGGTTCATAGTGTGCTTAACAGTAGAGAAAGTGATGTGGATGATAGTCTAGTAAATGATAGATTGAAAACAGGTGAAGGGTTTCATACAGTTCCCCCTCCCTACATTGAGAACTACATGACCTCAAGACCTGACTTATCCTTTGCTGGGTTAGATGATTCAATCTATAAGACTAAAGTGAGTGAAAATGAAACTAGTATATCTAAGACTAGTAAGTATATTTTAGAAAAGCCTAAAACTGTTAGGCCTAGTGCTCCTATCATTGAAGATTAGGACACTGATAGTGATAATGATAGTGTGTTTAGACCTAAATCTGATCAGACAAAACCAAAGTTTACTAAAATCAATTTTGTCAAATCTGATGAGAATGTGGAATCTGTTAATAAGGAAAACACACATAGGCAAGAAGAGTATCCTAGGAAAAGTTAAAGTCCTAGGGATAATAGAAGAAACTGGAATGGAATGATGACTCTGAAACTAGGGAATGGTTTTGAGTTTATAAAGAAAGCAAGTTTTGTGTGTGGGAGTTTCAACCATTTAATCAAAGACTGTGATTTTCATGATAATAAAATGGTAGAAAAACGTGTGTTGAATAATAAGGGAAGGATTACTGGTCAAAGGGAAATTAGACCAGTATGGAATAATGCTCAGAGGGTGAACCACCAAAATAAATTAACTCACCTACATCCTAAAAGGAATTTTGTTCCAACAGCATTTACAACAAAGTTAGGACAAGTACCAGTTAATGCTGCTAAGCAAAACTCTCTAAGAGCAGTAGCATCAATTAGTACTGCCAGGCCTGTTAATATTGCTGCCCCTAAATCAAAAGTAAATGATGCATTACCCAAAACATATTCTTATTTTAAAGCACATTCACCAGTAATAAGGGCTTTTAACTAAAAATCAGCAGCTAAAACCTATAATCTTAATGAAAAAGTTAAAACTGCTAGGGTTAGCAATGTAACTACTGCTAGACCAAAAGCAGTAGTTAGTGCTGTTGTAGGAAATGAGAAAAATGTTGTTAAGTCCTCAGCATGCTAGATTTGGAGACCAACAGGAAATGTTATTGACCATACCTCCAAAGACAGTGGATCATACATGTTTAAAAGATTTGACTATGTTGATCTACAAGGCAGACTCAAGTCAGTAATGGCTTGGGTCCCCAAGAGAAACTAATTCTCTTATTTTGAGTGCAGGGTAATCTACAATATACTTTACAGGATCAAGGGATTTTTGACAATGGATGCTCTAGGCATATGACTAGGAACAAGTCCTTTCTTACAGATTATCAAGAGGTTGATGGTGGATTTGTTGTATTTGCAGGAAGTCCTAAAAGCGGGAAAATTATTGGAAAAGGTAAAATTAGAACTGGGAAATTAGACTTTAAATATGTATACTTTGTAAAGGAACTTAAGTTTAATCTTTTCTCTATCTCACAAATATGTGACAAGAAAAA
>BQNB010067496.1:11502-27055 GCA_026074375.1 Tanacetum coccineum | reverse complement strand
GCTGTTAGACAACCCGCCATAAGGCAACCCGCTGTTAGGCAACCCGCTGTTAGGCAACCCGTTGTTAGGCAACCCGCTGTTAGTCAAACTGTTGTTTAGGCAACTCACTGTTGATCAATCCGCTGGTTTGTCTACCTGCCGTTTAGGCAACTCGCTGTTGTCAATCCGCTGGTTTGTCAACCCGCCGTTTAGGCAACTCGCTGTTGTCAACCCGCCGTTAGGCAACTCGCTGTTGTCAATCCGCTGGTTTGTCAACCCGCCGTTTAGGCAACTCGCTGTTGTCAACCCGCTGTTTAGGCAACTCGCTGTTGATCAATCCGCTGGTTTGTCAACCCGCCGTTTAGGCAACTCGCTGTTGTCAATCCGCTGGTTTGTCAACCCGCCGTTTAGGCAACTCGCTGTTGTCAATCCGCTGGTTTGTCAACCCGCCGTTTAGGCAACTCGCTGTTGTCAACCCGCCGTTAGGCAACTCGCTATGAGTCAACCCGCCGTTTAAGCAACCCGCTGTTGGCCAACTCGCTATGAATCAACCCGCCGTATGAACCAGCGGGTTGAGTAATTTATTAATAAATAATAAAATAACCAACTCGCCGTTAAGAAATACACGCAACTCGCCATTCGGGCCGGTTTCTTAAGATTCAAACCCCGCACCTCTTATTTCAATACTAATCACATCCTAAAGCATTCTTAGGCTATCCTACGCCTAAGACACTCATTACTCCCAACTTTTTCTTTCTAAAAGGCAAACCGCCATTAAGAAACAAGGGCAAGTCTTTCATTAATGTTTGGGATATAAATCCACATATCAAAACTTATTCATATATACCTAATGAACAATTCCCAGCATCTAACGCACACCTTACAACACTACATTGGTTTTCTTATGAAAACCGACCCTAGATCTATTTTTCTACATTTTTCAATGTGTTTTCGATCGATTCCATTGATATACACACATAATAAATGATATAGATTAAGGATCGATGATTACCTTTGCACGAAACACTAAAAATTGGCGATTTGAGATTTAGTTCTTGGCGGCGAGTTGCGAGTGTGTGTGTGTATGTTTTATCTTTGACCGAATTTTGAAATGTTTGACCAAATGGCAACTCGCCGCACCTCTTATACTTCTAAGTTAGAAACATGGCAGTTTTAGTCCCTTAGGTTTCCTTCTTCTTTTAATTTTTGTTTTAGGTATTTCTAAGGCTTTTCTAAGATTAGGCAATTGGCCAACTTAGTCCCTATTGGTTAATAAGGCTAGGAAACAAAGAGCAAATGCTTTTTACACCCTAAACATTGCAACAATAGATAACTTTGGACCTTTGAGTTAAAATTAATTAACTCTCCTTCAAATATTAACCCATTAGTAATACAACAACCATCTAAGATTAGACTTTTATAGCAACCCACAGTCTTTTATAACCCCTTAGATTTTCTCACATTCACTCTCCCCCTCAAACAACGACCCGGTTTCTTTTGAAAGAGCTGTAGTCGTTGATTGAGATGAAAAGATCAGGCGAACAGCTCCACCATCACCATTGCATTACTATATTCCCATATAGCATGGATTTAAAGTAATCCATGCTTAGACATTAAACCGGGTTGCAATTTGAAGTAATTGCAAGCCTTTTAGTAATTCCAAATGACTTAAAAATGTTCCTAAGCATTTTTAGACTTTCCCTTTTTTTAGTACAACAGGATACACAAAGGCATTTGGGTATACTCATCCTCTCCTTCTTGAAGACTTGAGAGTTTTCAGGGTTAAACTCTTCATGCCCTAGGCGTGGAAGAAGAAATTTGAACCGTTCTCTTGGCAATGCTTTGGTGAGGATGTCCTGTAAAGTTGATAATCGTTTTCCACGAAGTAGATTTCACCACTCTATTTCCCATTTTGCTCTCGGATGAATGGTGACTCGTAATGTCAATGTGGTTTAAGCGAGAGTGCGGACGTTGTTACAGCAAAGAGCTATAAGCACTTTTTGTTATCACATACAAAGGAATTTTATTGAAGTCAAATCCGTAGTCTTTGAGCTGGGATCGCATCCAAAGGATTTGAGCACAACATCCAGACATGGCGATGTATTCAGCCTCTGTAGTTGATATTGCCGTGCTTCTTTGCTTCTTTGATGACCAGCTAACCAATCTATCTCCAAGAAACTGAGCACTTCCCGACGTACTTCTTCTTGAATCTTGACATCCCGCATGATCCGCATCTGATTTGCGTGTGAATAGCGTTGGATCCACGGCGCCCTTGAAGAAATTGTTGGCCAATAGGAACTTTGAGAGGGTGTCATACCACGCCCTTGGTGCTTGCGTACCCATAAAACTTTCTTCAAACGATAGACAGTGAGTAGTTTTTCCTTCTTCAAATCCTTCAGGTTGACTAGACAAGACTTCTTCTTGAAATCACCATTTCAGAAAGCAGTTTTGACATCCATCTGGTAGATGATCATATTCTTCGCATTGGCAATGAATATTCTGATGGCCTCTATCCGTGCAACTGGAGCAAACGATTCTTCAAAATCAATACCTTCCTCCTGACGATATCCCTTTGCAACTAACCGAGCTTTGTTTTTCAGTACATCACCATATTCATCAAGCTTCACTTTGTAGATCCACTTGAGAGCGATAACCATAACATAGATTGGGCGAGGTACTAATTCCCATACTTCAAGTCGATCAAATTCGTGAATTTCATCTTGCTTGGCTTGAAACCAGCAGTCTTCTATCATGGCCATATTGAAATTCTTGGGTTCGACTTTGGACAGTTCAGTATGGAAACAGCACCACAAAGCATCGGATGCTAACTGTTTTCTGGTAGATACAGGACGAGAGGGATTGCCAACGATGTTATCCAGAGGATGATCTTTGGTCCATCTTCTGAGATGATCTGGTGGGTAATTAACTTGGGTAAGTTCTTCTGAATTAACATTCCCAGATGATGATTGTGCCGAACTTGGATCTCCAATAACAAGGTTATGTGAAGGATGAAGAACATCGTGAATGATTGGGGTGTCATCGTGAATGGGTTCTTCTGCAATTTCTTGATGTTGGACTGGATGATGACTATCGGAGGTTGACGATGAAGCACTTGTCGACGGTGCATCGTGAACAATCGTTGTAGACAAAGATGTACCTGGTGGAACAACGTGAGCGGTAATTTCAGTAGCAGAAGGTACTGGTTCATTGCCTCGAGATTGTTCAAGGTGTTCATCAAACATTGGTTGAAATAACATCTCCAGCTCTTTATCGGTTGGAGCGAGCCCTGATTTGAGTTGTCCAGGGGTCATGATGAAAGGCTCGGGTCCTGAACTCATGCGTGCAGGAGCCATTGACTGATGCATCTCATCGAATGTGACGTGAATTGTTTCCATTAATCGACGAGTTCTCTTGTTGTAGATTCTATAGCCCTTCCTGCTAGGAGCATACCCAACGAAAATCCCAATGTCAGCTTTGGCTTGAAATTTTCCTAGATTTTCGCTATCATTTGTAGGATAGCACAGAGCACCAAATACTCGGAAGAATGTAAGATCAGGCTTCTTATCATGCACAAGCTCATAAGGGGTTTTGTTATGACGAGTATGAATTAGTGATCGGTTCTGGGTGTAACAAGCAGTGGCTACAGCTTCTGCCCATAGAAACATGGGAGCTTTCGAGAATATCATCATTGTACGTGCTGCTTCCACCAGTGTACGATTACGTCTTTCAACAACGCCGTTTTGTTGAGGAGTTCTCGGAACAGACTTTTGATGAAATATGCCAACACCTTCATAGTATTCAGACATAACTTGGTTGACGAATTCCGTTCCGTTATCTGTGCGGATGAATCTGACTGTTTTGTTGAGGCCAACCTGTATTTGCTTAAGAAAGTTGGTGACAAACTCTGGAGTTTCATCCTTTGACCTCAAGAACTTTACCCATGTGAATCTTGAATAGTCATCCACGATGACTAAGATGTATTTCTTCCCTTTAATACTCTGGACTCTCATTGGACCACACAGATCCATGTGAAGGGTATGAAGAACTTCCATATTTGTATTTTCAGATTTTGGCCGGTGGGAGAACTTCTTGCTTTTTCCAAGTTGACAGGCTGAGCAAAGATGATCCTTTTCAAACTTCAATCTAGGTAGACCTCTAACCAGATCTTTTCGAGCAAGATCATTTATCGTGCCGAAGTTTAAATGGTTTAAACGACGATGCCACAACCATGATTTGGACTTGGAAGCTTTGGACAGCAAGCATATCGGAGAAGACTTCATCATTTCATCAATCGATATCGTGTACAAATTGGTGCCACGACTACCTTTAAGGATATCTGTACCATTAAGATCACGAACAAAGCAAGTATGCTTTCGGAAGGCCACTTCAAGATCAGAATCACAAAATTGCCCTACAGAGAACAGATTGTGTCCAAGTCCCTCCACGTAGTATACTCTTGAGATCACACTGTCACCCATAACATAATCTCCATAACCCATGATAGCTCCTAAGTGATCATTCCCGAATCTGACTGACCCGATGAACTTTTCCACAAAATTCATGAGCTTTGAACGATTCCCCGTCATATGTTTTGAGCAGCCTGAGTCCAGATACCAAAGCATGACCTGTACGACCTGCATTTGAAAACAGTCGAGTTTGGAGAGTTTGGAATTTCGGTTCCCCAATTTTTGTTGGGGACCTGTTGGTTAGCAGATAGAGTAGAACATTTCACAGAAAGCTTAGTAAACTGGCATATTTCCCCTAAGGCAAATTTCTTTCCTGTGGGTCTCCATTGAGAACCACAATCAAGTTTTCCTAAGGTGAGTTTCTTTCCTGTGGGTCTCCATTGATAACCAATATCTGCAAATAGTTTTCCCGTAGCTTTCCAAACCCGCTGGGTCTTGGACAAACTGTTATCAGACAGTTTGCCTTTTGGTTTCCAGATCTGTTTCTCTTTATTCAAGACAATTCTAACGGTGGGGGTAGCATTAACAGAATTCAAGATATTAACAACACACATTCCATGACTTGCAGAGTTTACAGATTCAGAATTCGAATTAATTACAACACGCTTAGAGCTAATGCTAGAATCAACCCGATTCATTTTTTTCCAAACTGACTTATTTGTCCTAAGGCGTACTTCTACTTCCTTCTTATTCTCCTTCTTAGCAGGCAGGATCCTATTTTTCTTTGTATTGCTTCTAGGCTTTGACCCGCTTGCTTCAGTGGAATCGTTTACTCCTGTAGAGGGAAGCACAGGGATATTAGTCAGTTGAACTCTCTGGTGCACTTTGTGTTTCTGTGCGTTACTAGAAGAAGTTCCTGGTTTATCACTAAACGTAACTTGCTTTTTCCTAGTAACAGGGGTAGAGGGAGCCTTGTTATCTCGTTCAAACGGGGTAAGAGGGATGCTTGTTCGCTCATTCATTGAAACAATTTTGGGCAATTGCCCAAATCACACATTCGAACAATCCAGAGATAACTTAGTGTAATTGGCAAGCATTAGTAAAGTGAATTATCCATGTTTAACTACTCTAGCTTCCTCTACAATCTCCCTAACCGTTTCTTACAACTCTCCTTAAGAATGGCTGATACAGATTAAATTATCACTCCTATTGTTCTTGAAGGGGATGAGGGATGGGTTTAACGTCAATGGCATACAAGCCAGAGAGCAAGAACATTTGGTTTGACATAGTCCCACTAGTGAAACAAGGCTCTATGCTACGCAATTGACTTTAGAACTCTTCAATCTCATTCAAAAGGTAGATGTCTTTTTCACTGTATGAGCACGCGAGATCTTAATGAGTCATACAGTGTCCTAGTAATGTTGTTTTGACCATTTCTAGTCTAAACGTCTATTCGCAATCATTTTGAGTTATGAAAACACACAATGTAAGACCGGTTCCATCTATAAATTATAAGGCTAACACTTCTGATCATTCACATAGAGACTAGATCTTTCAAGTGTCTAATCACCTACTTATTTCTTGAATCCTGAATTTTCGAGATTCTTTGATCCTATAAAGAATGACGTTAAAATCAGGGGAGCTAACTTCCTGTATGCTTGTGACATTTTTATATCAAAACTTTCCTGAAGAGGTTTGATAATAAACTTTAATTGCAAATTAGGTATTCCCTTTCAAGTTTTGAAGAATAATTTGATCTCATCATGACCATTAGACAATGTTCAGCTTCAAGATCTAGACAACGGTGATTTATCCACATCAATAAACAGCATTGAGTCTAATCAAACAATTAACAATCAGATTCTCATTTTCAATGAGAAGGTTTTTTCTTTCCAATTTCAGCACATTGCTTTGCTACAGTATTCTTGTCCATTCGTTAATCCATTTGATCAAAAAATTTCTTCAATTCTTTAACTTCTTTAAAAGGCTTGTTTTGAACCCAAACAAAGGTTCTTTAAGATTTTGAAAAATGAATAACTTCAGTGAGGTAACATCTTTTCGTTTGCTCAAAACCTCTTTCCCCCTCTGTAATACCTGTTGGGGTGATTCTAGTTTTGCAAGTTTTGTCAAATTCAGTAAAAAGTTGTGTGAGTACATAAAGATTAATCTTCACTTGACTTTTAGTTGGAAGAATTCTGGGGACAAGCTTGACAGGAGTATTGGGTGGATACACTGTCAATGCTGGAAACTGGTTTTAGGAGCAAGTCTCAGCCTTTTTTCTGTTTGTGTCATCTATGACCAAAGATCTGTTCGGGTCAGATTTCTATTGGGGAGTCAAAAAGTTGCACAAGAAAGTTCTCTTTCGAGTAATCGGGGGGGGGGGGGGGGGGCAATCCTAACTTTATTTTCTACACATAGAGGGCTTTGCATTTTCAACATCATTCTATTCCTAGTTATTTCAGCTAACTCACGTCGTATCCTCTGAGTCCATGTATGACAGAAGGGTGTATGATTGGGAAGTGACAAGTACATGACCATTTAAACAGAGCAGCACGAGCATGCTTGCACGGAGCGAGACATAAGGGATTTTTGTAGCCATATTGCTTACCTTTGTGTTTCCAACATAAAATGAATTTGGTTTAACCACAACATGTGAACTGTTTGAAACAGACTGATCCTGTTTGTATAAACTAATCTCATTCTCATCTTTTAGCTTTCTTTAAGTCAAAAAAACTCTTCAAGGAATTTGCTTCTTTTTGTTTAAAATCTTTTTCAAAAGTGGTTACTTTATCTTTTGTCTTTGACTATAATGGTCAACTGTAGAACTACGAGTATTTGTGCATGAACTGAAGATCAGATTTAAAGATGTTCTTTCTGTTTCGGTCCGGAGATGATGTATTCTCATATGTTCATCAATTTTTCGTTTCTCTATCAGTTAATCTCAAACTTTGCCGTGTTTCATATTCCCCTACCATCCTTAATCTCTCAATTCAAGGTCACTGAGTCATTCATTACCATGTCTGGCTTATTTGTTGAATATACTTGTACACCCTGTTCATGAGCATTTCAATCGAGAATAGACATTATTGCATCATTTCGACAGAAGATGCATTACATTGTACAACATGTTCTTCGTTGTCTTCCACATCTGATCATACGGAATAATATTACTATCACTCGTATAGTCAGCATCAGAGTCAACAACGTTATTTGTGTTTGTAACATATCGTTTTTGCATCTGTCGTGTACTTCATATACACTCCAAATGATCTACAAAAGCATTCATGATCTTGTACTCAACATGGATTATCGAGTCATATATGCCCGGCTTCATCGTAGATTTGGATCTTCAGATGTGAGGTTTGCCATGAAACGAAAAGGTCTGTGAAGTGGGACCACTCATCACATCAGAAGTCGAATTCAATCACATTCATCAGCTTCAAAAATATGGTCCACATTGAGTGCCAAATCATTCTCGGGTGAATCATCCACATCATCATCAACGTTGGTAACCTGTTCCCCTGCAAGAAACAACGACTGTTCTTCATCCAGTACTGCTCCACTCTCCTGGGCTTGCATTAGTAGCATCTTGTCCTTGAAGTAGTCTGAATCTTGAAGTCGCTTTGGCCTTGGACATTCACGTGCAATGTGCCTAGACCGTTACAGTTGTAGCACTTGTTGTTCAGATGTGACCAGATTAATCAAAAACCTCCTCTGTTCTGACCTCCACATTTCCCGCTACAAAAATGAACCATTTCCTCTTGCATTGTTTCTCTGAAATGGTCTTCCTTGATTAGTCGCATTGTATCTTCCACGGACATCTTGAACTACAACTTTCCCGTCTTGAACCATAGCTTTATTCCTTGCATTAGACGAAGCTCTAAGTTGGTTGTTAGTTTGAGGAAGATTTGATTTGTACGATTGAGTGAGGAGGGCAAGTGTGTTGGATAAACTTTCAATCAAGTTTTCTGTTGAAGAACTTCCTGAGTCCAGTTGAAAGTTGCAAGGTCAGGAGAGGGTTTCTTATTGAGGTTTAGGAACTTGGATGATTGTGTTGGATACAGCTACTGAAGGCTCCGACACTAGAGCCAAAGTATCAATATTTGGGTTAAATGAACCTTTCCATCATGATTCTGGTTCTCTCATTACATGCACCTCATGTGCTTCAAGTAAGCATATAGCGATCAAAGTTGACTCTATCAAACCTTCTGTTAAGTTTGACTTCAGTTATGAATCTACTCCACTCAGGTAACATGTTGTTCACAAATTTTGAGTTAAGTTGCATCCTAGGCATGGTCATCTTGAGATTCTCATGTCATTGATGAGCTTCTTCGAAACCTAACGAAGTATCCCTTTAATGGTTTTCTCCTATGTTTTTGACAGAAGTGTTCAAATTCATATCGTATAACTGAGATTCCTGTCATCCCTTGTTAACTTAGAACCTTCCCAGAATCATCTTCACGTATGCCCAAATTCTTTGCGTTCAGTAATATGTGATTGATAGTGATAGATGTCCTTTGGTATACCCTGAAGTAGTATTGGTTGCAACGAATGTCACTTATACCTTTCATTTCTTCAGCTGAAAGGTCGTTAAGGACTCTGGCACGTACGGACCTTGTTGAACTGCACCCTCAGTTCTCCAGTAATACAGCTGAGAACGTTTCCCATATGAAATTGACCTTCTTTAAAATGACTTCATAAATAGTCTTCCATTATCCTTTCCTAACAGTACAGACATATACGTTGTTGCCAAGATTTCAAGTCTGTTCTATCAAGCAGTTGGTGGGCGTTTTCAGAACCTGGGGGAAACACAGAACCGGAAATAGCACACTAGATTCATCCTTGACACTACAAGACATCTTGTATTATTATTATATGATAGTTTTTGATCGATCAATGATTATGAGTTGTACGTTAACAGTGGTGAGGTTAACGTATTCGTATTTTGTTTTAGTGATATTAAATCCCGAGTTTGAAATATTTCAAATTTCCAAGACAGAAGCTCAACTCGCCGCCAAAGGCTACCAAACCGCTGCAAAGAAATAAGGCAACTCGCCGGTGGAATCTTAAGGCAACTCGCCGAACACAACTCGCTGCCAAAGGCTACCAAACCGCTGCAAAGAAATAAGGCAACTCGCCGGTGGAATTTTAAGGCAACTCGCCGAACACAACTCGCTGTGCCAAGCCAACCCCTCCGCGAAGAAATATTTAATCAAACCGCCGCTGGTTTCAAACCGCAAGAGTTTTCTTAAGATATGTGCTATTTAAAAATAATCAACAGCCGCTGATAACCTGTTCAAACCGCTGTAAGCAAATCCGCTGCTTAGGATACCAAGCAACTCGCTTTCAGAGTAACTCGCTACGCCTATTCAAACCGACGGTACCCAATCGCAGCTTAGTAAAAACTCCCTCTTGTCAGACCTCGCTCACCTAAGTCAAACCCCCGGATGTCAGCAGGGTAGGTAACCTACTTAATAAAATAATATTTTTCAGCAAACTGCCGTGAAGAAATTCTGGCAACTCTCCAACAAGAATCAACGACGTTTTTCCACACAAGAAAAATCACCTAAAATCACCGTTTTGAAACGATTTTAACTTTGATTTCTTTGCACAACACAGTACCTGATAAGGTAATAGCTACTAAGAAACTACCAATACTTTATCAATTACAAACAACAAAATTCGGAAGATTCTTCTAAAAATGAACTAGATGCCTTCAAAATGTACACTTATTTTTTTCCCCCCCCCCCGATTTTCCCCCTAATCAAGCAAGAAATCGCACATACACACATCTAATCGATCATCCATTAGCTCTGATACCAATTGTGGTATATACCTATTTCATAACACGGGTCGACTTCTGGATTTGGCTAGTTTTCTAGAGAGAAAACAAAACATGAGAGAGAATATCTAGAGAAAGAAAAAAACAAGTTTTTCTTATGAAAATAAATTATGACTTAGCTTACCCTTCCAAAGATTAAAAAGGCTATATATATTACTTTACAATATACCGTATTCGTACCCGACTTAAAATCGAAAAAAAAAAACGAACTATTAACTATTAACACGAGTTATAATAAACAGTTAAATACACTGGGTGACCGAGTCTTTATCTAATATCTAACATTCAGTGTTTTGGTAAAAAGGGTAAGCTCATGAAAGGGGCTTTTTGAATCCGGGAATGGCTTTTTTTAGGGTTTTAATAGGCCCAATAATAGTTTTAGGGACCAATTTTGAGTTTTTTCTGAAACTTGAGACTAAGTAGATTATTTTTGGGTTTTGTCTTTTGTAGTTGACCATTGTATTGACTTTCCTTTGACTGTTTGACTGAGGATTGACTTTTTCTTGGCTTTGCTTCCGGCTTTTGTGCACTCTTCCTTTCTCGTGTCCGTGCTTGCCCGTTTTTGACTGTTTTCTTGTGATTTTTGATATATCCGTACCTGCACACACAAAACACAAAAACAAGCATATATATTTTGGCCATTTTGGTCCTGTTTTTGGGTTAATTGTGTCATTTTAAGTATTCAACGAATATGAATTTTTACACTTATCAAAATTCCCCAAACAAACGATGTGGTCCTCATGCAATAACACACTGCCTTATAACCAAATACCTTAAGAATTTTTTCCCCAAACTATCCTTTAATAAGTAGAAAAGACTTTTGCTGGGAAAATTTCTAAGTCACAAGTTATAAAACACCCGATTTCCTATTTTCAAAACTTTTTCTCTTTTTATGATTTTTCTTGATAATAAACTACCTAACTACAACTTATTTATTTACAAAAGACATAATGTATTGTTTTCATTACCTTTTTGGTAACTTTGAGGATCATAGAACAAAAAGCACAATTAAGTGTCTAAAAGATAACTTCATCATCCCCGATTTTTCACTTTTCCCATGCTAAGCTTAAAAATTAGATCACTGCTAATTACGAACTAAGATGCTAAGACTACTTATAATTACAACTTGTGAATTCCTCTTCCCGACATAAATCATATATTTAGGTGTGTGTGTTCAAATTAATTTAAACCATTAAATCCACATATTTAGATAGTTGAAATCCGACCAAGCTTTACACATGGGCCTTTTGGGCTAATATGTTAATCACTTAGTAGAATCACAACTCAAAGCAAACAAAAACCTCTTTAGCTAAGACATCGTTGGTCACCTTGTCCCAGAATGACTTTTTCTCTAACATCCCACCGTCCATCTGGTAATGCAAGGCTTTGACACCCATCCGGAGAATACTAATCGAAACGCATGAACTTCCGATGAAAAAGCCTTGTAGACTTTTGCAAACCTTAGTTCAAAAGAATACCTTGGTTTTAGAAAATGAAACTTTTACCATTTATTTTTCTAACTTTGCAACATTTATTAATCTATTTACAATATTAAGGCTAGGAATCGGTAATCCTTTTCTTTTCGAACGACCACATCGGCCACGACAGCACCGACAGAGAGCTCGTGTACTTATTATGATACCAACCCTAAATATACAACCTCCACCCTTTCTTTCGATGTCACATCGGAAGCGAACCGACAAATGCCCAGTAATTTATTGCGATGGAGTAGTTTGTAAATAATTATTTAACACTAAAGAATTATAACAATGCATCTTTATTTAATTCACCAAATACATTTTTATAGATAATATTATTATTATTATTATATTATATATTATTTTTTAAAACACTTATTTTTGTCAAATCGAAAAAATTTCGTTTCACGAAAACCCAATGTAAAAACTTATACTAAAATTCTGATTACCAATTGATGTTTTGACTTTCATCATCGATAAAACTTTTCTCTGAATAGTTGATTAGACTTATTTAAGAGTACAACCTCTAATTTTGTAAAAAATTAAAGAGAACACGTATAATTAATTCATTTTTAAGAACTTCGGGAAGAAAAACCACAAGTTATTCTTATAACCTTTAAGTTTCTCCAATAAACTTTATTTAGCATCCTAATTCGAATCAACACTATCATCTCAAATTCTTTCATTTAAAATCTCTAATAAAAAATCGGCAAATTCTTAGCCTATTATAAAATCCAACTCGTCATATTAAAATCTACTTGAGAATTAGCACAAGTCTTCATTTACTAATGATTCCAAGTCTATGCACGTTTTACTTCTCCATGTAGACTATCATAAACTCATCAATAATTTAATTGTTAAGGGAGAAAGCTAGAACTCTACACGTTCGATCGGGTCAAAAATTACTTCTTATTCTTACCAACGGAAAACCTACATTCGTGTCTTAACATTTTTTTTTATTTTTTTTAACTTCTAATATTTTTATATTATTTTTTATCCTACAAATAAGAACTTAAAAATTTAAATTTTTTGCTATTTTTGTGGGAAAACGGGTACGTGAGAACAAAACAATAAGCAGGTAACATCAAATCGATAGATTCCCTCCCCAAACTAAAACAAAACATTGTCCTCAATGTTTAAGGTCGAGTCTCTACAAAAATCTAAGCCGTTTATGAATTATGCAAAGATAAACGTGAATCAATAAGATGAAAGGATATTGGATCTCCCCAAACTAATTTCAAACAAAGGATAGGAAGCTTGAGTGAAACGGGATATAACACCGGACACGAGAGGCTTCAGAAATTGGTGGGTCAATCCTGTAAAAATCACAACAAACAACAAACAACAAACAACAAGAAATCGAAAGAGGATAGCCACAACACATCACAACACATTTGTTAGAAAATAGAAAAGGATAAGCATGGGATGAACTCCCACGAAGCGGCTTGTTTTTTGTCACCGAGTCACAAGCTCGACTCGATCCCTGAATTTAGTTATCCTTAGGGAGAGTAACACTTAGAATAAGAAACTTCCATTGAAAATGCCACCGGCTCTAGATAAGAAAATGGAAAGGGAAGATGCCTAGGGGGTTCAAAAATATGACTTCACTCTCGTTTGAAGCAAGCTATAATGTGAGGAAGAACCTTGCTACAGTTGGTTATTAATTCAATACATGTTAAAGCCGAATAGGGTCAGGGTAGGTGAGAAACGGGAGAAAAGTCCTAGTGACAATTGTGAAGGAATTGTCAACTTCAACATTATTCTCACCTCCCCTTGGATCAAAACATTCATCTTCATTAATCTCATCAAAATTGTTTATTACGGGTGCATCGGTCTCAATAATTAAGCTAATCTCAGCTTCTGGTGGTTCTTGAGGAGGACGAGGAAATGACGGATCAAGATCATAGTGGAATGATTCAAACTCGGGAAGTTCCAAAAGAGGATCATTTGAATTATCAGAAACAACAACGCCAGTCAACCCTCCCTGATTAGGTTCAACCTCAAAAAGAAACGAATCATACTCAGGAAGAGAGTTATTAGCATGAGTAGTGGAACTGCCACTTCTCGTCTCTTCTGTATGATTGCTAAAAGTCTCGAATTCGAGTAAAGAATTATCCAAATGAGAAAGAGAAGTATCAAACTCCTCAAAGAACGAATCACTATCCACGACGGGAATAGGAAATGAAGAGGGAGACTTGAACACAAAATCAGGAGTAGGATTGTTATTCAAAAATTCGATCTTAGTAATAAGACGATGGACGTTTAATAATTTCTCACGAAGAATAATGTCTTGGATTTGAAAAATATCTTCTAAATCAAACTCTTTCTCTTCTTGATCTTCATTCTCCTCCTCTAAACTATCGTACTCCAAATTGAGAGGTGATGCTTCAACGTACTCGATGTTCTCATAAGAATCGTCATCACTTGAAATATCATGATCATAACAATCAACTTATGCTTCATCAAATTCGTCTTCATCCATTCCCGATGGAATAGGAGCGAAATCACCGGCGAACTCCTCGGAAAGAAAATCGATCTTAGGAGACGTGATCGGAATATCTTGACTAAGCAAAAATTCAGCATCAGAATGATCATTATCACAAATATTGTCAGATACACCCTTGGATCCACTTAGGATTTGGATGAGGTCCTTAACACTAGATTTATCCTTTTCAGGAATAGTGCTAAGTTCCTTTTCCCCCATGATTAGAGGGTCTTCGGGCTCTTCAGATGGTTCATCAGATGTGATCGCTTTAGGCCTTCTCCATATAACAGTATACTCATCATCGTCATCATCGAAGTAGAAAAGCGGACGATTCCAGCTTGGACAATTAATATATTCTGAAAACTCTTCACTGATATTTCGCACATCTTCAAGGAGTTTACTCATCAATTCTTGAATATCCTCTTGTCGATATTGCTTGTCCATCAAAGCATCTTTAATTTCGCCAAAACTTTCCCAAGCTATCAATATAACCTTTGGTGTTACTCCAAAAGGTATACGACTAAACTTCCTTAAGAAAGTGTAAACGTCTTTCAAAAAGTTGTCTCTAGCTTCTTCATCATCAATCATAGAAGAATTCCAATATGGAATAAAACTTTGAGCTGCCGTCTCCTTCTTTTCTTGTTGACTTCCTTTAAGAATTTGCAAATCATCCATAAGTTTAAGAAGCAATTCTTGCATAACTTCAGGTTGATTATGCTCTTCTCTCATAAATTACTTAATCTTCAGGAATATCTCCTCAGCTAGCAATAAAGCCATGCACTTTTCATTAGGAGGTATATGATCATACTCCTTTAAAAAGGCTTGAATGGTTTCCATTAAGTCTTCTCGAGCTTGCAAAATTTCTCTACTTGTCTCTTGAGGAGGATAATTGATGGGAAACTGCGGGGGTTGAAATTGGTCAAAACCAGAAGAATTAAGATAATAGCAAGAATTTTGCTCATAATAATCTTCATTCATTGGTTGACATTTAAAAGTTTCATGAGGACCCCCGTAATTTTCACAACAATTGTATTGTTGAGAAGAACTTTGAAATTTTTTTGGAAAATAAGTATCATTAAAGTTTTGATTGTAACACGGCTCCTGCTCATAAACAAGCGGGAACTGTGGTGGACAAGCATAACCATAATGAGCATTATTTCCACATAACTCACACAAGTAAGTCTCAAACTGGAGTTGTGGAGGGTAGGTGAGAACACTTGGAGAATCATTGAAAGAATTAAGTTTGGAATCATAAGTGAATGAATTCTTATCTTCATAATTGCATGTTGGATGAACACTTGGCAAAGTCTGTGGAAGCTCATTAATGGTTTGATTGCATGGTTCCGGATTAGAGATAATCGGA
>BQNB010067496.1:0-10106 GCA_026074375.1 Tanacetum coccineum | reverse complement strand
TTAGTATCTTGCTTGCTTTACACACGTTTTGGCTATTGATTCGTGACAATCAATTAGCTTTGTTACTTGATAAACAATCTGTGAATTGCTACAAATCCCGTGGAACGACCTGGACTTACCTAATACTATATTACACTCGAATATGGTATACTTGCCCGAATGTTATGTTTTTTGTCAAAATCGGTATTTTTAGTTATTATAAATTTAAAGCTTGTTAAAACACACATCAAGTTTTTGGCGCCGTTGTCGGGGATTTGTTTAGTTGTTTGCTAGTCTTGTGCATCTTACGTGTGTTTAAATCTCGTTAAAATCTTAAAATATGTCTGCTGTTGCAGAAAGTGCGGCGCACATATATATGTGTGCGCCGCACTTCCCGTGTTTATGTTTGTTATTTTGCAGGAAGTACGCCGATTTCACACCAAAACCGCCGCACTTATCCTGTGATAATCCTCTTCTCATTCACCGTACAGTTTTCTGGCAATCTGACCCAAAATTCTTCAGAAAGTACGCCGCACATACAATTTGTGCGCCGGTTTTTCTGAAAACCCCAGAAAGTACGCCGCACTTTTCACAAGTACGTCGCACTTTCTGCAGAATTTTCACCAGCATGATCTTTTTTAAAACCAAAACGAAAACTCACACAAAACCCCCAAATTGCTAGTCTTAGGTATCTGATCATTTGAAGTTCTGTTTTATATGATTATACACCTTGCATATTTGTGAATATTTAGTTTGTCATTCAAAATAAAAACCAAAAAGATTTTAACTCTTGCTTCATTTTGATTTTGGCATGTTCTTGTTCATATAATAAAACCATGCTCTTTGTTTGTCAGTTTTTGTTATTTATGTGTGTTGCATGTTTTGTTTTGAGTCATGTGCGTATATATGATAAAAAAATTAAAATATAAAAAAAAGAGTTAAAAAATTATAAAGCATATTTTTTTATCTGTTTGTATATGTTTATTGTGTGTTTGTTTGTGTTTGCTTGTTTATGCGATTATATATGTGTTCGTAACTAATAAAGTGTGATAAAAAAACAAAAAATTGTTTTCTGTCATAATAAAACCGCCGCACATATGTTTGTGTGCGGCGCACTTTTGTTAAATTTTGCCGCGCTAGTATTTTGAATATTTGAAAAATTATAAAAAAGAATAGGTTATAAGTACGCCGCACTTTCTTTCAAGTGCGACGCACTTTTGTTCTGAAAAAAAAAATTTAATTAAAAAATTAAAAAAATGATAATAATAATAATAGTAATTTTGTATATTATTGTTTTAAATCTTAAATAATAATTATGTGTTTGTTATATGTGTTTGTCTTAAAACCAAAAAAAATACAAAAAGATTTTATTTTGGCCATTAATTTTTTTTATTTATATATGTGGTTTAAGTGTTTGAATATTAGTAATTATATTTTCCTTTCTATTTTATTTTTCATTTCATAATCTTTTGCGTGTGCTTGTTTTACTAAAATGTATATAAATAAAAGTTTAATGAAAAAAATATATAAATAAAATACGTTTTGAACTTTGTGGGTGTGTTCGCTGAAAACCCTCACGAGACTATAACTCGTCCACTCGGGCCACCGAGGGGTTTAAAGGCTTGTTGCATACGCTAAATGCAACCGTGGTGCCTACGAAAGTGCGCTTTTGTATTTTACGGTTTTCGTAGTTTTGTTTGCAGATTAAATAAATAAGTAGAGCTTGGATTGGTGGTGATGCTTATCACTTGGGAGCCGATATATTTGGATTAGTATATTACATGTGGTAGAATACACATGCTTGGCGTTTCGTTTAGCGTCGTATCTTTCAGAATTCAACCGAGCACTTATGAGCCCCGGGAAGTCTCGTTTCTCTTATATTTATTTTTCCCGTTTGTCCCACTTTTAAGTTATTTTCTAATTACGCATAATGCTCAACTTAAGTGTGGGGGGAAAATGAATTGAAAAATCAGACTCATTATTAATTTGTAACTTTTGTTCGCCCTCGGTAATCTAAAAATCTATTCTTGTTTTTAAATTTTTTGCCACTTAGGTTAATATATTAGAATAAAACGTAGTAAAAAAAATAATAAAAATAAATAAAGTTTTGAAATCAGAGATGTGTCTTGATTGATAAAGCAGATTCGACTCGGGATTGATAACATTACTTGCGCATTTATAACCATTCCAGTAAATATGTGAGGATTTTGAGCCTGTATATAGCATACGTATTTTATGCTTGATTCCTTTGATTATGAGTGTGCCGGTGATTTATTGATTCTAGAACTTGTGCTTGATAATCGTTACGAGACCGCAGTGAGATCACGTTCACATGATAAAGGTATTTTTAAGTGATAAAGAGGCAACTTAGGATTTAAACCAAATGGCCATTCCATTTCATATTATTTATTCTTTTAGCTAATTACACTGATTAGCTAACCACCCAAATAAAACTTTTATATAGCACTCATCTTTAGTGCTAGATACCCCTAGTTTAAACCCGTTGAGCCATTTTATTCATTTTTCTCATCCACTTAAAAAATATACAAAAAATGTAACCTTTAGCCTAGCCTTACCCTTTGTCGAAAGTCCGTACGGTTGGTTGCTAGTTGCTCGGTATGATTGGTTGAAATTTTTTTTGCTTATGGTTTGCTCGTGTTTTGCTATAAGTGTTTTGCCATTTCATCAAAGATGAAGGAGGCGTCCTTTTGATTTTGTATTTTTTGTAGTGTATGCTTATCTCAAGTGTGGAGGAATTGTTAGTTGTTTGAATAAGGGTGGATTGAAAAAAAAGAAAAAAAAAGAAGTGATGAAAAAAAAAGAGAAAAAAAATGTGAAAAAAATGAAATTGAATCGGAAAAAGAAGAAGAAGTATGAATAAGTGTTGTTTGTTAGATGGAGGTTGGTTTGTTCGATAAACTCGCAGGATTGTGGATTGTCGTAACTAGCAAAATGGGTTTCTTGGACTTATCGACATGTATATTATAAAACCAATTTCAGTATATATTTTTCATGCCTTATCCACACCCTTATTAACCCTTAGCCTAACATTACAACCCGAATAAAGTCCTCTTTTGATAAATTTACCTGGTGCTTACGCTATGTCACTGCAGTTTTGTTTTTTGTACAAGCCTATGGTAACTTAATAAATCATGTCTGAGCAATTGAGTGTGATTTCCCTTTTACCTTCTATTACATCATATAAGAGTGTTTGAGTGAATTATACTTTCCTTATTCATGAGCTGCTTATTCATGTTATTACAGCTTGAAAATCATTAGGTATTGTCAAACATATCTGTTTTCACATATTAAAAATCCAAAAATATTTTTCATAATTCTATGTTTGTTTTGTAAAGATTATTATTTTCCTAGTTTTGCTTGAGGGCAAGTAAACCCTTAAGTGTGAGGGGGGTGCTTGCGCCTTTTGCACTTATTTATTACAAAAACCAAAAATATTTTCGATAAATTCACACCCAACAAAAAATTTAAAATAATAATTATAATAATAATAATAAAAATAATAATAATAATAAAAATATCAAAATTCAAAAATATATATAAATTTTCTTGTCTTGTCATGTAGGAATTTATTTCTAAATTTCTTTTCTTAGATTTGCTTGAGGGTAAGTAAAGTTTTAAGTGTGGGGGAATTTGATAACGCTCAAATTATACATATTTATATACGCGTTATCTATGCTTTTACGTATATTTATTGGTTAAATATAAGAACATTCGGTACCTAATCAAGTATATTTGCTATTGTAGGTTCTATGTACGTGTCGTGGAAGAAAACGGAAGAATACACGAAGATTTGAAGCTTTAACGAAGAAATAACTCAAGCTGAATGCTTCCCTGAGTTCTTGAGTTAATAAGCAGTAATTTTAGATGGGAAATTTATGAACTTGGTCTTGAGTTAATAAGCAGTAATTACTTGTCGTGCAGTGCTTCCATGAGTTCTGACAGCTGCATCTATTAAGATGGGACGCCCCCCATATCGCACGACGTGAAATTGAGTGTGCAGAACTTAGACTAGGAAAAGACGGTTGGCCAGAATATTATGATGGAAAGAGCTGTTGGTATATTGGAAAACAGGCTTGAAACCATCAAACATGGTCAGTTGCTGGTTATGTGGTCACAAAAATGTTGACTGAGAGTCCTACACGTTTAAGTATAATAGCACCTGGAGACGATAAACACATAAAACCTGCTCTCAGAAGATCATCTTCCACAAGTGATCTTCAAACTTCTAGACTTAGGTATTTCCGTGAGGCTTTCTGTAGACAACACAATTCATTTTTTAGATTTTTTTCAAGAGAGAATTGATGTGCATATTTGTAAGAAAAGATGACAAAATTAAAGATTTTCATAAGTCTCATATGAAACCTGCACTGCAAAGATTTTGGTTTTAATATCATTTTTTGAGCTCCTATAGCTTTTATCGTTTTCTTTCTGAGTCTCATGTGAAAAATATGCTGCAAAGTAAATTTGCCTTTGATATCATTTTTGAGATTTTATATTCATAGTATATAAGTGGACATTATTGGATAAAACTGAGATATATATTGAGGTAATAGTTAAGTAAACTGAGTAATACACGGTTCATTATTGTGGTAAAAGTGAATGAAGATCGAAAACGTAGACAACGAATGAGTACTGTTGCAAATTGAAATAAACCGGAGACTTCTTATTACAGCAGGATGCGTACAAAGTTTATAGCTATTTTCTTTCTCTGTATGTTTTCTTGCATTTGTGGTTGGTTAATTAAATTCACGGTTTTTGAGCATGGATTATGGAAATATTCCATCCTTTTATTTGACTGTGTCACAAAAAACTGTGCAGAGGGTTGTTACAAATTGCGTTGTGCGTGACAGCCCGGGTCGGACTGAACATGTAAACTATTGTGATCTTCTATTCGGACAACCCATAAATTCCGAAGTAGAATGCAAACCAATCGAACAAAAACAAAATTTGTTAGTCGGTTAAAATTTTGGGTTGACCCGAATAACCCAAATATCCCGATATAATATTAAAAAAACATTAAAGAAAAAAAAAAGCAAAAAAAAACAAAAAAAGGTTTTATAATGTCTAGGATAAAATTATAATATATACAAATTATATATTCATATAAATTCGGTTTTTCAATACAGTTTTCTGTTCAGATAGCCAAACTCATATCCAACCAAAACCAAATTCGTAGCTCGGTCTGGTTAGGTTCGGTTGTGGCAAATTCAGCTCATTTATTAGTTCGGTACAGTTGCTTTAGGTTTGGTTCGGTTTATTCAGTTTCTCTGATCACCCCTACAATAAGCAAAGTTTCTAACCTATAGGTTGGGAGGGTTTGTGGAGGTAAAATGTTCATTTTATTTGCTTATTAGCTATGTTTGGTAGTTTACAGTTTGACTCAAGCACCTCCATGACTCCATATCTAATTTAGCAAAACAATTCTCCATAACAGATCTAGACGTTTTGTTTATAACGGGTTGTTTGGCTGCGTTTAGTTCAGATCCTTTGCTAAGTTATTTGGGTATGGGGATTCCACCGTGAAAGTGGTGGTGTGGCTGTGATTTTGGCCGAATTATATAGGCATGGATTAGGTTAATTGAAGATGGTTTGTCTTCTTGAAACTCCTACAACTCTTCAACTTTTTCAAAACCGCAAAACACTTCGTCTTCTTCGATTAATGCATTGTATGCAACATGATTTGTACATATGGTTGTGTGGGTTGTGCAAGCCTGCAGAATGGAAGTTATAAAATGAGTGGGAATCATTTAAAGATATAAGCATTTAATGGATACATCAGGGTTTTGTACATATGGCTGTGTGGGTAATACAAAGCATTTAAAGATACAACCCCATTAAATTAAGGGGCTGAATCTTTTAGTATAATAGATAAACTATGTTAATCTTTTAGTTTTGAATCAAATTTGAATCGGCGAATCACTAACAAAAAAATTTAGTGCTTTAACTGAATCATGCGACATCATATACACATTGGTGACAATCGTAAAAGTCCGATGAGAATTCTCACATCTTACTCCATCATGACGTCAAATTTTGTGAATCACAAAATCTGGACAAGTGAACCATAAATAAATATATGACACAAAAATGATTAACGTCAAATTTTGTGAATCACAAAAGCTAGACAAATGAATCATAAATAAATACATAGACCCAAAAATCATAAAGTTGAATCAACTGCCGAATCAAGTGGTTGGAGGTAATAGCTCGACACTTCAGGCATGGGACGATACGATTGGTAAACTTAAGGCTCGTCTATCTAATTGGAAACTTAAAACTTTATCTGTTGGGAGGAAAGCTTACTTTTTAAAGTTGGTTCTTGGGTCGACACTTATTTATAATATGGTCCATCTTTGAGGTTCCTAAGGTCTGGTGTTACAAAGATGGGTCCATACATAGAAATTTTTTAATTGTGTTCAATGGACCTCGAAGAGGAAAATAGTGTGGATCTAAATGGGCAAGGTTCTTGCGTCCAAGAAGTATGGAGGTTAGGTGTCTCAAGTTTTTTAACTTAAGGGGGCTTTAAAACTACAAAAAAATAGGGCGCTCCTTTTCAAATGGGGTTTGGTGATTCATATCACGGTGATAATTCATTGTGGTGTCGTCTCATCATGTCTATGCATGGTCCTCATTTATATTAATATCTCCGTTTCCGTAATCGCCTTGGAAATCCATTATTCGGGAGGTTTTGGTCCCCATTATATATGCTTAAAGTATCGTGGTTGTGAACCTGATTTCTCATGCATATTCGTGTGGGTAATGGTTTACGCAAGCAATTTGGAATGAAGTTTGGATTTGTGACACTCATCTTCGTATGTTAGTTTCCACGATATTTCTGCTTTGGAGATTAATAAAGATTGTACGGTGGCTGATAAATTGGCTATTCTCGGTACCTCTTCTCTTCGTCGGTACTGTTTGAGAGGGGTTGAAATATTCTAAATTAGCTCTTCTTCAAAATATTATTGAGGGACATTGTTTGTGTTGTCAAATATGGAGGATAGTATGGTGGGTGGGATTTAAATGGGGAAGGTGTTTTTCGGGTCAAAGATGTCCGCATTCTTCTTGATGAATGTTTCTTGCCGAAAGCCCCTACTGCTACTCGATGGGTTAAAAATGTTCCATTAGATATAAATGTTTTTGCTTTGAAGGTTTTATCTGAATGGTTGACCTTACTCGATCAAATTTAACAACATCGTGGGGTGTTTAGTTTCTGATCTTTTTTATGCCGCTTGGCTCCTTGCTGGAAGATTCCTCGCACTTGTTTCTTCAGTTGCAGATTGGTAACGGATATCGTCTAGGCTCGGATGCTGCTGGTGGAATCTTTATTAAGGACGCCCTGGTTAGATGCTGATTGACTTAATTGGTTCAATTTTATCAGATTAAGCTCTTAAAGTTAAAGATTTTTTTTTTTTTTTTTTTACGGGAAGGAGTTCTTTATATAACTTGGTGGAGCGTATGGATGTTTCGTAATCAGTTGCTCTTCTCGTCGAAAGCCCCTCGTAAAGATGTTATTTTTGACGATATTGTTTCGCGCTCTTTCACTTGGTGCCTTTCTAAATGTAATTGTACTTTTAGTTGGGATAGCTGGTTGCAACACCCCTATTTGATCTCTTTGTAATTCTCTTTCTAGCTTCTTGCTAGTTGGTTTTATAATAGTTGCCGTTCTATAAAAAAAAGACCCAACTATTACGGCTCCGAAAAATTCGAATTGATCATATTATACTTTCTCGACACATTTTTGTTCCCATCTTAATTTTTTAAGTATATACGCATTTGTGAATCAATCATTCTTTTAAAAATTTATTTTAAAGATTCAAAATGAATTTTTAGAAATTCATAAACCACATCTAGAAAAATTATTTTGTAAAATGTATGATTCAAGTTTTTAAATGTAACATTTATTACGGACGTGTTTTGGGTTTTGAATCACAAACATTGTAATAGCTTTTATAAAAAGTGAACCTTTAGAAAACTAGTAATTTTTTTGTGAATCATTTGTCGGTCCGTGGATCATGCATCATTTTTTGAGTTTACGAATCATAATCGAATTAATGAATCAACAAAGATATGGTTAGTGTACTGTTTTGAATGATATTCAAATTTATGAATCAAAAGTGAGTTATAGTTACTATTTCGATCGCTCGTACTAATTGATATAATTGTGTGAATCGCTAATAACTGTATCTATAATATTATAAATAAGTTACTTATTATATAAAGCGTTAAATAAATAAATAATAAAAAGGTTATGTAATCTTAAGTGAGATGTACGTGAAGGTGGATGAACACAAAGAATCAACCGTATAAAAATATGAATCACTTTGTCAAATTATAGTTTATATTTAGAGGAGAATAAAACGCCAGTTACTCAAATTAGAATTTAGTGAATTTACATTTGGAGGAGGAGAATAAAACTCACTTTTATAATACCCTTGTATTTGTTTAGTGAGATGAATGATCCAAAATCGATCCGGACTCTGTGATAAATACATGCATTTGTAAGAGAACGAAACCATTAATTTGAATATATTTTTGTACTAGTTATAATTCTCGTGCACGCACGAGGCTTACATATAAATCATATTTATTTTAAAAATTTTGTTTAATTTACGGGCATATGAAAATTTTCTCGTGGTTAATTTTTTGTTAAGTGATATTAGTATAACTAATAATTATGGACGTGATTTTACATTAAAAAATTCATTATGTATTAATATAAGTGTTTTAAAACCCGGGTTGACCCGGTCAATAGAACCGTGAACCCGTGGGGTGACCGAAAGCCGAATTTTGCCAAAAATCCGGTTGAACCATGACCTGGTTGCTCGACGTGGTCAATAAAAAACTTTTTTTAAACATTAATTCATATCGATTAATATTTTGTAAATATTTTGTTTGTTGAAAACTTTACCTTTGTTTAACTCACATTAGTATTGATGTTATTGTTCCAATTTATTTATTAATATCATATTATACACAATATGCGAGTTTAATATGTTTTTCTTGTATTCTTATATAAACTTTAAATAGATATTATACATGTTGTATTTCTAAAGTATAAAGTGTAAAAAGTATAAAGTATAAGGGGTATTTGTTTATTTTCTAAAAGTTATTAAAAATATGGAAATTATAAGTTTAAGTTAACTCTATATGATTTATTTAAAGTTCAACCACTTTTATTAATCACTTCATCCATTTTTTAATACATCATATATGTAAACCCAATCATCCATCAATGTTGGAATCCTTTTATAAATCATTTTGAAAATTAAGCACTTCGTTTTAGGTTCAAAAGAAACATGAGGCCATAGCTCTATACTAGCATATACCTATTATATTCTATTAATGTCGACTGTTAAAACCAATGTGAGGATATATTTTTTTTCTTTTTTTATAACGGCAATTTTTTCACACTTATCTCACGAATGCTTTTAGCGAGACTTGAACCAGTCAATGCCAACTTCTAAGTTGGTAGGGAACACACATACCACTAGACCAAAAGGCCTTGGGTCTAGTGGTTTACAAACCAATGTGTCACATTTGAAATACATATTTTGAGAAACACTCTTAGTGCGACTTATATCAAAACCACGTGCGCGCATGCGGGTATACATAAACAGAAAAATAATTAGTTAAAACGTTGCAAGCTCTACTTGGATTTAAGCATCAATCATTCCAAGAGAAATATGCCCCCTTTAACCCCATTTGACAACTGAATTGGTCGTTAATTTTATACGTACAACATAATCAACTGTAATTTAATTTAAACTCACAATATACTATGTTAATACATTATTAAATTTTTATGTCAAAACCCTATAAGTACACGGGTATTATAACTTATCTTTTAAAAAATTAAATTATCATGAAACTTTTAGTTTTACAAAATTTGCGGTTAGGTGAGAAAAGCAAGCAAAAGGGCCAATACTATATATTTTAAAACTTACAGGGACAAAAGAGAAAGAAACCCTTAATATGTCGGTTTCGATTGTATATAGGGTGTTCATACTTCCATCGTTATAGCGTCCCGCAAGTTCACAGGTAAACTTATTATTATCTTTATATATTTTCTTATTATCGTTAATTACGTTATTATTGATTGATTGATT